>JAOEHQ010038959.1:0-12499 GCA_025447715.1 Asclepias incarnata | reverse complement strand
GTTTGGTTTGGTTGATATCTGATATAGATATAGAAATTGATATATAGACTTTGAAATTGTTTTTGGTTTAGATATAGTCATATAGATGAAGAATTGGTTTGGTTGATATTGATATAGATATAGAATATTGATATATAGATATAGATGATGAATGTATAGATTTGGAAGAAAGTTTGCAAAAAGACGAAAATACCCCACGTGTTTCTCATGTGGGGATCAAAAGTGGAAAAAAAATGCCAACTTTAGGATATTTTTTGTAACTTTTTGAGTTTAGTGTCTGAAAGTGAAAAAAATGTTAACTTTAAGACATTTTTTATAATTTTTTGAATTTAGGTCCTAAAAATATAAAACGGGCCAAGTTTAAGGATGAAAAATGTAATTTACCCTTACAATAATGACACATACACATATACACATTGGCAAAAAGGCTTAAACCACCACACCATCAATGCATCATCATCAAACCATCGCCGTCCAAACCAAACCAAACCCCGACTCCACCAGAAAATCTCACTTCAAAACCCCATAATCCCACAATGGAACAACACCACCAATTTCGTGTCAAGCAAGAAATCTTTGAACAACAACATATAGATACAAACAATGCATATACACCACAACCAGGTTTAAGCAAGAGAAAACCCGGTTCAGAGATTCCTGTAGCAGTAGTTGATGTTGATACTGCTAGTTCTGATTCTGATAGTGAAAAAACTCAATCTTTTTGTCCAGACAATAATAATGGGTCAAATAAAAGGCTAAAAAATGGAAACAACGTCGTTTTGCCTCATGGGTTTCTTGATCCATTGCCACCCAAGAACAAGAATGTGGATACTGGGTCGGAACCGGGTCGGGTTAAGGTTAATGAGTGTAATAAACAGTTTTGGAAAGCTGGTGACTTTGAACCGGGTTCAGGTGGAAATTGGGAAACATCTACTGGTAAGTTTGTGTTTTTTTTAAAGTGTATTTTTGAAATTTGTTATAATTAGTCGATTTTGAGTTTGAATTAGTAGTTGTTTTAATTTTCAAGATTTTTAGGAAAAGAAATAGTTTTTTTATAAATTTTTTAAAAATCGTGCCCTAATTTGTAAGGAATATGAATGAATTGGAATAGTAAAATCATATTAGGGAACTTGTAATGGTTAAATTTTTGATTTTGTTAAAGAAAAATAAATTTATGATTATTTTTTAAAAAAATTTAAAATTGTGCCCTAATTTGTAAGGAATATGAATGAATTGGAATAGTAAAATCTTAGTCTATTTACCAGGTGTAAAAGCCTTTTACCCAAAACAAATTATGTGTAAGTATGCTTGCATAGTCTGTAAAAGGTGTATGATTTTATGAAGTAGCTTGTTCGGTGTAAGAATCACCCCCCGAAAGTAAAGTATCGGAGAAACAGCAGGGATGTGTGGCCGCCTGGTCGGATATTAGGATGGTTAAAAAGTATCCGGGGTTCAATCCTCACAGGAGTTAAGGAGTTGCTTGATTTATCAGATTATTTTGGTGAAGGTGAATCAGTTGTTCGGGCCACTAGTTGAGTCGGAAGCTAGGTGAGCTTGATTTACCTATCTAACGTAATGGGTCTAGGGCGGTTCGGCTTGTTCTGGTTAGGGTTATCGGGAAATCAACCTTCTAGTGTTTGTGCTGATTTTAAAGTCATCCCGAAATTCTGTTGTGCATTATGGTTCACATGCCCGATTCTCAATCTGATTTGTGCCTTGCTTGTTGATCAGTTGTAATGATTTCTTTTGAAGTGCATGTGTATATTTTTTTTATGGTGTCAAATATCATTTTGAATTAGATAGGAATAACATACAAATAGTTTTGTGAAGTGCATGTATGTATTTTTGTAAGTGGATTATTATATAAATATGTTGGTTGATTCCTTAATTATTATCTAGATTATAATAATTAGAAGTCGCATACTCCAAATGACTTGCATTTGCTGAAGAGTAGGAAGGATAGCATAATAGTGTATTGAAGAGGTGCATATTTATCAAAGACTAAAGAATTTGTATTATTGATCCCAATTCCCAACAACTTGGCAAGTTAATAGCAACATAAAGGTGTCACAGTGATCAGTTTCTAAATAATTCTTTACCGATGTGACATCGCGTTTTAGTGTGGACAATGTTATTGGTATCTTTATCACCTATGAAATGCATATATGGATATCTTTCTTATACAGTTAATACTGTATATTTCTCTGTCATACATAATTGCTTTAGTCTTCAAGGGTAAGCTACACTAATTGTGCCTGGGACTTTTGAAATCTGTATTGCATCCTGGTTCAAGTTTGTTAAATTTGACAGGTAATTACTTTTTTTTTTCTTCTTCTGTATGACAGGTTGTATGGATCACGTAAGGGTTCATCCAAGGTTTCTACACTCTAATGCAACTAGTCATAAATGGGTTCTTGGCGGTAATATTACCCAACCTATCTAAAAGTCCTTTATTTGGTATCTCGTATATAATCCTACCTGCATAGTTTGTTCATTAATGCATTGGTGTGTATGTTTGGTCACTTAGCTTTTGCGGAACTTTTGGACAATTCATTGGATGAGGTACTTTCCAGTTTCTAATTCCTCATTATTGTTAATATTGTTATTATACTTGAGTTCCGCCTGGTTGAAGTCACATGTGTGTTATTCTTATCAGGTCTGTAATGGTGCTACGTATGTCAGCATTGATAAGCTAAGAAACAAGAAGGATAACACTAAAATGTTGGTGATTGAAGGTATGTGGCCTAATGTTGTGTCATAGCAATAGAATCTTCCATGCTTTTATAACTTTATTATGTCGATAAAGGATACCCACCTAGTTGCTGGATGCTTTAGTAGTTTTTATGTTTTCTTTTTAGAATTTTTTTATGTCATTTGGCGCCTGACGTATGATGTGTTATAGTTGCTTCGTAAATGCAAATATGGCAGTCAATCCACTTAAATATTTGTATCTGAAGTTGGTAATATAGTTTGTGTTGGTCTGCTGGTGGCAAAGGATGGGTTAACAGGTCAGGCCTACTCGACAAGATGTTTTTGTCCATTTTTTGGAAATCTAATCTCCCTAAGTATGGTGACTGGGAGGTTTTAACTTTTAAGCTTTTTGAGAACACTTGGGTGAACTTTTACCAGTGTGTTGAGCAATTTCCCCCTTTTTCTTAATTATTAAGTTCCAAAGTAAAACTATTCGAAATGCTGCTTCCTTGTTATTATTATCTTTGTTGCCAACCATGCTTCTATCTATCTACCTTAGATAATGGCGGTGGGATGGACCCAGATAAGATGCGACAATGCATGTCTCTTGGATATTCTTTGAAAAGCAAGGTCACTGACACTATTGGACAATGTAAGTGAATCCCAAGTCATTATGATTATAATCGCCCATTATATTTTTGTATTATTTCAGCTCTTAGTTTCTCATTGCCATATTTTTGACAGACGGAAATGGTTTCAAGACAAGTACCATGAGGCTTGGGGCTGATGTTATTGTTTTCTCTCGATGCTCTGCAAAAGGTGGAAAAAGGTTCGTAATTTATGTATGGACAAACTGCAAGAAAATGCCATATACTATTCATTTCACTGATATATGCAAACCTAATATTGTCAACCAAAAAAATAATAATAATAAAAATATATTGTCAACCATCAAATGCAGCATATTTTCTATAATCATTTAATGCAATGTACTTGCCATATCCAAGTGGGGTATGCAATTTTTTGCATCAAGTGGTGAAAAAGTGGTATGTGCGTTGTATTAAAATGGTAACTATGTTGCAGCAATTTGGTTACAAATCGCATATATTGGTAAAAAGTGAATAGTGCATTGCATTTCTTTTGCTGTTTCATATATATGTGTATATCTAAACTGAACTATACTCGAAGTTCAGCGTTTCCTCATTCTAATAGCCTTTAAATGCATTTCCTTGAAACTTCTACGTACTATTTTTTGAAAAAAGCTAGCAAGTATGTTGCATATATTGGTCAAAAGCTGTTTGTTTAGCAATGCGATCTTTTTCCAATTAGATATCATAGCTGTGCTTGCAAGGCATTACTATTGCTGAAAGAAAATTAGGAGGAAAGATAATATCATATGGTTTTCTTGTCTTACAGGTCTTCACAGAGCGTTGGACTTTTATCCTACACATTTCTACGAAGCACTGGAAAGGAAGATATAGTAGTTCCCATGGTAATACTGTTAACTAGCTTTCTGTGCACACTTTCCTTGATTTTTTATATTGTTAAATTTTAAGAATACAGAGCTCCGCAGTTTTTGCTATGAGTTTTCATTTCAAGAAAGGTAAATTGGTTGGAATTTATAATAGTTATCAGAAATTGGATGTAACCTTTAATAATGAATCCATATATATGATTGCTTGCTTGAAAGTTATTATTATGCCTACGTATTCTAAGTTCGATTTACTACCTAAAAGGTGTCACCTCTTTTGTAACAGTTCATTCGACTAATCTTCTTGATCTTAATCAACTGTAATTTTTGAACATATTTTGTCGATGTTGTAGCAAATTACTCATCTTATTTCTATGGTGTTTATGTTGATCTTTTTGGAAAAGGTTGATTATAAAAGAGAGGGCCGTGAATGGAAGAAAATCATACGCTCATCACTGGAGGACTGGGATACAAATATCGAGGCATTGGTTCAATGGTCTCCGTTTTCAAGTGAAGCAGACCTCCTGAAACAGGTAAATCAGTTATTATCTTGTTTGTATTTTTGGGCACTCGATATGTTACTAACTTTTCTTTTTTATTTTTATATTGTAGTTTGATTTTATGAAGGATCAGGGCACGCGTATAATTATTTACAATCTGTGGGAGGATGATCAAGGACAGTTGGAACTTGATTTTGATACAGTTGAAGATGTTTGTCCTAAAATGCCTTCCATATTTTATGAATTGTACATGGTTAATATCAAGTGATCTTAATATACATTTAATGCATTTCCTGTAGGATATACAAATACGAGGTGTTAATCGAGATGAGAAGAATATCCAAATGGCCAATACTTACCCAAACTCTAGACCCTTTCTGACATATCGACATTCATTAAGAGTAAGCCTTGATGCCAATTATATCTAATGAAATTACTTCATATCTAGTTTCTCTTTGATTAATATCAGTGAGGCGACAAAATGGGCCCCTCAGGTAGTTGGGTAATGGGTAAATAGCTCTTTGGACTTCATTATTAGTGTTATTTTTACCAACCAGCACTCGTATTTCCTACAAGAATTGCAGCCTTTCTAATCTTATATAATTAAAAGATTGACAATGTTTAAATAATGCATTCTTTATACTTTTCAGACGTACTCATCCATTCTGTATTTGAGAATGCCTCCTGGATTCCGGATGATCCTCCGTGGAAAGGATGTTCAGCATCACAATATAGTAAATGACATGATGATGACGACTGAGGTCACATATCGTCCACAGCCCGGTGCTGATGGGCTTTCCAAAGATTCAAATGTAATGCTTTCTTTGGTTCAACAAATTTTTTGTTTAATTTTTGAGGTATTTATATTAGTTTTTGGGCTTTCCGTGAACAGATAATTGCAGTTGTTACTATGGGGTTCGTCAAGGATGCAAAAGCTCATATTGACGTTCAAGGATACAATGTGTATCATAAGAATCGACTCATCAAGGTTAGAATGCTTTTACGTATGATATCAATGGGCATGAAGTGTTGGGTCCCCATCATTCCAGGTCGCAATATCTCTTGCCAGACCAAGCTCCTGACTTGTTAATAGAGGTTTTTCTTGAATCAAATAGAATTTTTTAGAGGTGTTGATTTCTACCCATTTATGGGTAAAGGGAAACAGCTTAAATGAGTCAATATGACTTGTACCTTGCCCGTAATGGGTCAAAAGATAAACTTAGGAAAATGTATAAAAATGGTAATGGGTCGGAAGTCACCCAAAGTGTGTTTAAAATGCGTTAAACCTCCTGACTTGTTTTTATTACAAAATTAGTTTCATCATTCTAATAATATCGTTTTATTCCCCATTCATATCCATACTTATTTGTTTTAGTTCTAGAAAAGAAAAGACACGAAAAGTATTTGTGTGTTGGTCCAACTTGACCCATTTTAAAAGTACCTGTTTTGACCCGAACTCAGTTTGACCACATTGAAAAACCCGTCTGACCCGCTTGTATTGCCAATTATAGGCTGCCCAGTCAACTTGCAAAATTTTATTTGACCTTGTCAAAATAACGACATTCGGTTCTCTATATACAGCCATTCTGGAGACTATGGAACTCTGCAGGAAGTGATGGTCGTGGAGTAATAGGTCATTTTCCTTGAAGATTTGTAGGCTTATGTGAATACTTGTTAGCAGATAATGATTTTTGAATGGATTCCCTTCTTTTTTTCTAATGATTAGGTGTGTTGGAGGCTAACTTTGTAGAACCAGCTCATGACAAACAGGGGTTTGAACGCACTATCGTCCTTTCAAGACTTGAAACACGTCTTATTCAGATGCAGAAGACATACTGGTATGTTCTATATGCTCATGCACTTCCGTAATGTGTAGAAGTGACAATTTAGATGTTGGACCCGTTTACTTGAATGGGTTGAATCAGGTGTAGAACGGGTCAAATAAAAAAAAGGATTAGCTTAAAAGGGAAATCAGTCAAATGGTTTGAAAGTCTGCCAAAGAGTATTTAAGATACACAAATAACCTCTTAAATCAGCTCACTGAAGAAATTAGCATATTTTTCAAATAATATATTTATGTAAATCAAAATTTACAGAAAACCGGGTAAGTGTTTCAGGTCATCTCGACTAGTACCAAAAATCTCCCATTTTGGCCATTTCCAATCTTCTCAAATCTCCTAATTTCCTACTTATAGTAATCCGCAATTAAGTATTTATAATTACTTTTTTGGTTCAGGCGTACATACTGTCATAGAATTGGATATGCTCCGAGGATCAATAAGAACAACCTGGAGAATGGTAAATGATGTTTTAAATTTATTTGAATGAACAGCCCTGAGAAAACCAGTTTCGTGATCTTAATATTTTCTCTTTGCTATTCTAGACTCTCCTCCTAACTTTTTCCCTGAAGCTTCTAAAAAGAAAAAAGCTGCATCAACAAAACCAGTTCCTCTTTCAAACAAATCTTTTTCAAATAAAAATCCGAAGCTAGGAGGAAGCAACTTGAGCAGACAACCGGCTGTCAATCGTTTTGAGGAAAACGGCCAGTATGGGCAAGGTCCAAGCTCACTAAAGTCAACGCCAACGACTGAAATTATCCGTGATGATGACTTGCAAAATACCACAAATATGAGACATACAAATGGAAGTTTAGATAATGGTTATTCTCCTTATGGAAATACTATGGAAATTGTCACACACTATCAGTCAATGGTAACTTCTGGATCCTTGGACTTTTATTGTTAGTCATTTTATCATATGGTTTGTCATTAGTTTATAGATCGTACAAGCTTCAAATGCATTTGTAAACTTTTATATGTTCATCTTCCATGCTACTTGTAGACTTGTCAAAATGGGTGGGTCGGGAGGGCTTTGTAACAGGTTAAAATGGATCTTGGTCAAAATCGTTGAGCTTTCCGTGACAGGTTGGTATGGGATGCGGGGTTGGGTTGGCCATGAACACTTTATCTCCGCAATTTATACATAACTTAAGCATCAAATATGATTACACAGTTATAGTATCACATTCATTATCTCATATTTGACTAAAGAAATTTGTAGGTTCTATCACTTCTATGCGATAAATATACACTCTAGGCAACTCTTGACCCTTTTGACCCATTCCCTTCTGTAATTTTTGGGTAAAAGGGGTTTTACCCTGGTTAGCTTCCATTCCCTTCTGTAATTGATATTTTAGTTTACCCATTTTAACTCGGTAGACTTATAGCATAACTGTCTACGGCCGTTCGTGAAAGGGTCGAAGTTGCCATTTTAACTGATATTTGATTATAGAAATTTGTAGGTTCTATGCAATAAATATACGTTCTAAGCAAATCTTGACCCGGTTGACTTATTCCTTTCTGTAATTGATATTTTAGTTTACCCATTTTAACTCGTTAGACTTATAGCATAGCTGTCTACGGCCATTTGTGAAAGGGTTGAAGTTGCCATTTTTACTACTTGGATCCAACATAATAAGATATGCTATTGGCCGTTTTGGTAAGATGGCCTGATAATTGCAATTTTTTTAATTGGCAGTTTCGGGATGTTGCTGAAAATGGAAATGGTGCTTTACACTCTAGTGTACCTGATTTAAGTCAGTTGGCAGAAGAGAACCGCCAATTAAAAGAGAAGTATGTCACCTTTATCTATCATACATGTATAACTCAAAATATGCTATTGCAAGCATCTCTATTATCATTTATCATTCTCTTCTGTCATCTTATTCTCTTAGGTTGGAAAGAAAAGACGAAGATATCTTAGGTGACATTCTGCGTGATATTGAAAAGGAAAAAAATCGTTGCAAGGAACTTGAAGCTCAGGTATTTCATGAAAAGATAAAACTCTTTGCTACCTCTTAGTTTCCCTGCCTTATTAATTCTACATTAAGCTTGAAGTGTAGACATTATTCTTCTGACTACTCGAGTTTTGGATAATCAGTTTATATATTTTGCAACAAAACAAAACTGAATATCCAAGAGTACAATAAACTTACCTATTTACACCCATCTTTTAACACAATTTGATGGAATATTACCCCCGTTTCACATATTGTTCCCTTTTCATTCGCCAAAAAGTCTTTTTCATCAAACACTCAGACATCTTATTCTCTTATTATTAAAGCTTTAAGCAACACAAGCACATCCAAACACTATTTTTTACAGTTCATTTTATAACGAGTTATCTGATTCTGATTATTCACTATCACATTATCACCTTTTAAAAAGGCATATTGGCACCTCCAAAAATCCTCAGTATTTGAGCCTATCTCTGACCGTATTTGTTCTAACGGTCATTTGTAATTAGCTTGTGGAAACAAAGGAAAAATGCGAGACTGTCAACAAGGAGCAAGAAAGTATGATTGACATATTTGCAGATGAAAGAGAGCGACGAGACAGAGAGGAGCAGGCTTTAAGAAAGAAGTTGAAGGTTTGTTCTTTTTCTTTATTTGGTCTTTGTGATGATTAGGGGGGACAATTTCAACCCATTTACTTATGAATGGGTTTATCTTGGTTCTGTTAGCCAAATGGGGTCAAATAGGACACAAGTCGTCTAAAGTGTATTTTAATTGCATCATACCTTTTAATTTATAATATATAAATAAATTATTACCTTTATAATATTAGTCTTGCAATCATATTTGACACGCTAATTATTTATAAGAATTATGAAACATTGGAACAAAAAGGTGTTTCGGGTCGATCCTATTTGTCCTGTCACCCAAACTGCCTAATTTAAGTTTCTCCATTGGATGGTTTTTAAACAAATTGATTCTTGCAGGAGGCAACAACGACCATTCAAGATTTGGTGGAGCGGGTGAAGCAATTAGAGTTGGAGAGAATGAAAAGCCAAAAATGGACCGCTGCATAAAAACATGGGTTGAGAGTTTGTAGTTGACTCTGTCTTAGGTAATTGTATATATGATAACCATTTTCGCAAAATTAGGTCTATAATCTCTAGTGTCCTGCTGGTGTTGGTGCCAAATTTTGCATTTAGGATGACAGGCTCTAATTGGATGTAGATATGTATTGTGGGTAGTGTTATATGGCGGAAACTTACATATACAAGTAAGTCAATTCCAGTAGTTATTTTTAATGTATTTTGTGTCTTTCAGTCAAGAAACTTTTAAGAAGTTTGGGAGATTTTTTTGATGTGTGGTTTTGTTGTTAGGGTATAATCACTCGTGGGTTATTGTATTATATGGAAATTTTCAGATGAGTCATTGTGCTAAAAAACTTTATATTAAGCTATTTGTACTATTGTATTTCAATGTTTCATGTTAAACCCTTTATAAAATTTAAAGAAAATTACATTTTTAGTCTCTCAACTTGGCACGTTTTAGACTTCTTTCCCTTAAGTTAAAAAATTATAATTTTGGACCCCAAAGTTGGTCAATTTTTTCAGTTTACACTCCATGATTAAACGCTGTCCAAATTAGGCTGTTAACCCCTCCACGTGACAAAACACGTGAGGACATTATTATCTTTTTACCTTTAGGATCAAAAGTGAAAAATAGACTACTTGAGAGACGAAAAGTGTAATTAACTTTTTATTTTATATTAAAAAAAATTAATAATGAAAGATCATATTTTGGTCCTTTGTAGCCAAATCCAAATCCACATGAGAATTCACACAAGCCCTAACATTTTCACCAAAAACATCATCATCAGATCTATCCAGTTATATCAGTCACTACCCCCACCACTACCCACCATCGCTCTACCACCACCACATCGAACATTGGCGCCGGCCAAAACCAACTATTGGTACCACCACTCTTGATCTTCACGATTTCTATAACTCTTTCTGTAAACCCTTTCTAAATCTCCCCATCATCTCATATTTGAAAGGTAAATCCACACACAATTTCACCTTTTTAATTTACTTAGATCTAAGGATATTATTTTAATTTCTCCGTTTAAGATATGTAGGATTATGGGTGAAAAAGTATCTAGAGCCATCAGAGGATGATGAATCAAGGTTGATCAAGAAGAGCATCTCATCCCAGTGACCCGTAACATGTTTATGTTTTTCTTAAATCTTGATGGCGGTGATGATGGCTTCCATGGTGATGATGATGGCTTCAATGTTTTCTACAAATGGTCAACCGGGTAATTTTGGGTTTGACCAAAGGTTTACTTGTGGTGTCGACAGTGGTGCTTTTCCATTTTACAGTCATCACACGACAGATTAGGTGATTGATGGTGGTGGCAGATGTACATCTGCTAAAAGACAACATATATATCATAAAAGACTGAAAATAATGTTCAAACCCACTTTTTTTTTTGTTATTTTCTTCTAGTTGATCGAAGTGAAATTAATGTAAATTGTGAACTTCAATAACAGATGGTGGTATGTTATCAGGAAGGAAGGAAGAATTGATTATGATTTTGTTTCTTTTCATGCCAAATTGCCAATTAATTAATCTGATCATATGTTTAATTTTTTTTATATATAAAATAAAGAGTTAATTACACTTTTCGTCACTCAAGTAGTCTATTTTTCACTTTTGATCCTAAAGGTGAAAACACAATAATGCCCTCACGTGTTTGTCTCGTAGGGGGTTAACGGCCTAATTTAGACGGCGTTTGATCGCGGAGTGTAAAATGAAAAAATTGACCAACTTCGGGGTCCAAAATTGTAATTATTTGACTTAAGGAAAAAAAAGCCTAAAACGTGTCAAGTTGAAAGACCAAAAATATAATTTTCTCCAAAATTAACATTTTTTGTAAAGAATAATGACTTCAAGTGTTTTGATCCATCAGTAAATGTAGCCGAATGTAAGTTTTTAAAACTATAGAAATATGTCATTATGTCTGGACCCTATTAGTAAAAGTTACCTATTAGTAAAAGTTGTTGAATGTAAGTTTTCATAACTATAGTAATATGTCTAAAACTTTTCATGAATAAAGTCATTTTAATATAAATTTTTATAGTAGAATGACTCATTTAAAAATTCTCGTATAGTATAATGACCCATGAGTAATTAAATCATTGTTATTATAGTTGTAGTTGATGCTTTCATGGATTAAAATTAGATGGAAGTGATGAAAACTATTGGAAATGATTATATAGTTGTCTTTGTTCTTAAAAATGAAGCATGCAAAATTAATAGTAACAAATAAACGTCAAAATAGAAAAAGATTTAAGATAGTGTATGTGAATTAATCGAGGTATTTTCAAACTTTTTTTTTTTTTTTGACAAATGTTTACCTAGTGACTTAGTGAGATTCAAGTCTACTACCTCTTACGATGACATTAGAATGTCTAACCACTAAGTGATTATATCGGTGGTTGATTACTTATTTGATGTATTTATTAATAAGTTTTATATAGTTATTACTGTTAGTGGTTTAATAGGCCAAAGTGCCAAACCTACAATTCGACAATGGTTGAGACTTGAGAAGACATATGATCGATCTAGACGTAAAAAAAAATTATTGATTGTATATCAAGCGAGCTACAAATAAAAAGTAGTACAGCTAAATACAATTTGACTTGGAGGTGGAAAAATATCAATCGAAGGTAAATAATGAGCAAAAGACAATATATATTTGAATGATTATTGTCCTTAAAGTTTTAGCATATAAAACAACTAATAAAATTGTAGATAGTAAAATACGGTTAAGTTATTTATTACTGTCGTAAATTTACTTAAATAAATAACTACAGAGCATTTTCCAAATAAATATAGTACTAAAATATGAAAATTAAGGTCGCGTTTAATTGCAGAAAACATCCTCTGTTTTCCTTTTTTTTTCTTTCAAGAAAACATGAAAAACAGAATACGCGATCAAATTAGAATTTTCAAGAAAAATTTTCCAAGAAAATGGAAAAC
>JAOEHQ010038949.1:0-12503 GCA_025447715.1 Asclepias incarnata | reverse complement strand
AGTAAAAAGATATCATCGTCATCATTTCACATACACATATACCATCATCATTTTTCACATACACATATACCCATCCCAATTAAATTACAGTGATTGGAAATTCATACCCAACTCAAAAATCACAATAAGCCCCACTCATACGATCGGAAAATCATAATAAATATCAACACAAAAATCACAATAACCCTTCTCCGGCGGCGGTGGTGGCGCGGTTGTCTCCGGCCACGGTGGTAAGGTTGTCTCCGGCGAAGGTGTTGTGGTGGTGTGGTTGTCCCTGTCTTTGCAACACAACAGTGGTCTCGATTTCTTCTCAGTTGGTAGTGGTTACCAACAATCAGATGTCAAAAAGATGTGAGTTTTTGTCTGACCGATTTTGATGTTATTAAGATGTTACTGCCTCTGGATCTGAGGAAAAAACAAACGGCTTCTAATCTTGAAACCTCCGACCGAATAAGAGGTTAGAGGTTTTTCAGACTTTTTTCAAGAAAACAAACGAGGCCCAGTAAATTAGCATAACAAAATTGTGTCAATGAAAAACGTAATTGCAGTGACTCGACCTGAACTTTCTGGTTTATATTAAAAGTAGATAATATATGCCAATAGTGTCGAGTTTGAGTGTATTACAAAGAATAATCTATTACTATTACTATTACTATTACTTTCATTGGTTAATCAGTGTTGCTTTTTAATTAACTGGTAGTGGTAATTATTTCAAAAAATACTATTGTATGTGATGTGGCATCCATATTTACTAGTTTTTAATCGCTAGAATACATATAATAACAATATATGAAAGTTAGATACATACAATAGACTTTAAAAGTTGAATACGTACTATAGATTTTGAGCTATAGTTAGATATATTTTCAACAACTTAAACCCTAAAAGTACAATTATCATAACTTTCTATGTTTGCCTTCTATGACTAGATTCCCCGGTTTTGACAATGGAACAATGTGATGACCTATACAAGGAGCGTATGGCTGCGCTTTTGAGAGCGGTTTATGCTACAAAGTATGTTAAAGATGATGTTGTTCCAGCTCAAATTGAAGAGGTAAATAAATAACGGGGAATTATTGTTGATGTTTTTCAAATGTATTAATCAATCTTCTAAGTTTGTGTTTTATCTTGTAATATTTAAAGGGTCTCTATTTGGGTTCAGTTGGAGCTGCTAATAACAAGACCCATTTGAAAAGTATGAACATTACTCACATGTTAACCGTTGCTACTTCACTACTGCCTGCATACCCAACTGAATTCACATACAAAGTCATTGATGGTAATAGAGTTGTATGTATCAAAAAAGGACCAAGTATGTTTAGTATTTTGTTGATCTTTCTGACCATGAAACTTTTTCTTTGATTTAGTACCGGACAAAGCAGAAGTGGATATTGCACTGTTCTTTGATGAGTGTTTCACGTTCATCAACGAAGGTAAAAGATTGGGTGGCGTGTTGGTCCATTGCTTTGTAGGAAGATCCAGAAGGTGGTTTCTGCTCATTATTTACAGTTAGGACATGTTTTGTTTAACACATCAATATATCAAGTGCTTTCTGGATAAAGTATCTGAATGATTTACAGTATTAACTAGTACTGTATCAGTTAAGTAGTAGAAGCGAGTCTTTTGATCCATTTCCTTGTGAAAGGATCAATTGACCAAGTTGGATCATGTTTTATCTCTAATGGCTCACACAGGTAAAAGAAAAAATTAGCTACAAATGAAATCAGTCGAACGCATCAAAACTCACCACCCATAGTGTATGTTGAATGCATAAAACTCCTAAATCATTCTATTCAAAAACTTTGTAATCTGTATTATCTTTGAAATTTCGTTTTCCTAATCATATTTGACAATCTTATACTAGATGCTATAAAATAGTGAAAAAAAAGTGTATCAACTCAACCTACCGGAACCTACAAACTACCTGCTTTGACCCGAGTCTTTTTTGACTCATTGCCCTACCCACCCATTTTGTCATATTTACTTGTTAGCTTTCTTTTCCTTGTAAGTTTACTTCACTTTGGCAGATGTTTAATTGCTTGCTTAAAAATTTTGATCATCCGTATTGAAGGACATATTTTTAATCCAGTGTTACCATTGTTGTGGCGTATCTGATGAAGAAGCATGGCATGAGCTTGTCTGAAGCTTTGAACCTTGTGAAAAGTAAAAGAAGTGTGGCTGCACCTAATTCTGGTTTCATGTTGCAGCTGCAGAACTATGAGAAATCTCTTCAAGGTATTGTAGTTTTTTATACAAAATGGCATGAATGTTCATTATCATCTTTTTGATTGCATGTTTCTTTCTTCCAAAAACTTTTGGCTAGGCCCTAATGGCCTAAGTAGTTCATGTACACTATGTTTGTGTTGATGTTTTAGATTCAAGACTTTCAGAGTATGCAATCTTTTACCCAGAGTCGCTTGTATAGAGTTATTAATATATGTTAGAGGTGGCAATTTGAACCATTCATATACATATGGGTCGATCTGGTTATGTTTTTACTATAACGGGTCAAAGCGGTGAAGGTAAAAGATCTAACTGAAACTTGGAGAATTAAAATGTGTTGAGTGGGTCAAACTGGTCAAAATCATCCGAAATATCTTCTAAAGTATAAAATCTTCTAGTTGGATTTAGTAGTAAAGGTTTATTAATTTATTGTTATCATATACTTTTGTACAATATTTAACAGGTTTATAAAAGGTTTTATAAAAGAAACTAATAAAAAAGTGTTTGCAGCTTGCCTCAACCCCAATTCTGCCTGTCCTAAAAGGTTGCCCATTTTAACATGCCTGACCCACCTGTTTTGCCACCCTGCTTAGGCCTCTTCCTATCATGCCGCCATCTTCTCCTCATCTTCACTGCCACATCAACTTTCTCTCTCCAAGACACACCCAAGAACAACCCCCTCCCTATCATACCCTCATCCTCACCTCATCCCCAATTAAAAAATTATAAACCCACACACACATATCCCCACGGCCCCACCCCACCCCATCCTACCTCGTCTAAAAAATGCCATACAAATATGATGACCAACCCATGACGGGTTGGTGCCTATCATGTCGACCCAAAAAAAAAATGTACGCCGAGCATATGCCGCCTCCTTAGGGAGGGGCCTTAGGGCAGCTTAAGTATCCACCTACATACTAAAAGTCCCCCTATCACTTCAGTTAGTTTGTACCACCTACATACTAAAAGTCCCCCTATCACTTCAGTTAGTTTGTACCACTTGATTGTCTACTTTCGCTTAAGAATTCCCTCAGTTACTTCAATTCACAATTACTTGTTATACTAAGCATTCACACAAATAACATGGGTGCTTCTCTTTACTTGTGTTAAGTAGACTTTCTTCATCTAATAGGTCATCTTTCTACTTAGAATTGTTGTGCCAAAATAGTGCAATATCAGATTATTAATGTTTATGTATTTTAGCGAACCAGTTTCGCATCATTTATAAGTACTGCCTGATGATTAAGCATTATAGGTCCTTCAAATGCTTAACTCTACTTGAGAAAAATGTACACTGGCTTATACTTTTTACTAACTCAGGCACCATCGCTTTGCAACGCAGGAGTTTAAGTCAGGAACTGTAGAGACTCACCAACTTCAAAAATTTGAGGCGAAGATTATATGACAGTTTATCCTTTGTATTTGGGTGGTTGAAAAAGCGATATGTATTCCTGTTTGTTCAGGATAGTCGATGATGAGTCTTTTTTACTCATAGGGAGGTTTCAAACCTCAGACATCTTATAAGGAAACAAAAACGCATAACCATTATAGCCACTGTGGTGGTGAACATTAAATGAATGAGATATCTTTTATCTATTTTTTTTTTGTTCTATTTTTCATTTAAACAAGATATATTGATCACTACTTTGTATTTAAACATTTTATTTCTACAGAAAGCTTTTCAGAGAAATCCTTTACAAGCAAATTTTATCTAATGATGGTTAGTTATATCTATAATATAATAACTGATATCTTGTAAAATTCAAATAGCAAAGTGGTTGCATAACATGTTCCGTAAAAATGGTGAGTGACACTTTCATTTTGTGATTTGATTTGTCGTTTTTTCTTCATATTTATTCTTCTATTCAAATTTGGATTTAGCGTTAAAAAAAAAAAAATATCATTCGACTATGATTTCGAATCTTTAAATATATGTTTTTAAAGTTCCTGTGTGATTTTTGTTAGGGTGTTGGCATTGTACGCCACATCCAACGCGGCTTCAACCCATGCCGCGCGGTAACACCGCCGCCGACGTCGGGGCATGGGTGTGCTATGGTGCATCGCATTTTCGCATGCCGTGTTTCACTCTCCATTTCTTGACTGTTAACCCTCCCCCCCTCGGGTCTTTTTTTATTTATTTAAAATCAACATTTCACATTTCAAACAATATACAACATTTCACCAACCAAACCAACATAAAAAAACTCACTTTTTCAAAAAATAAAATAAAATACTATGGATCCAAAGAATACTAAACGAGAAAGTTACGAGGGGCCGAGCACGAGCCCCATCTCGCCCTCAACTTCAATCACAACCACCCACAAATGTTATCTGCCCGTAAATATCTTCTTAATCTCAACCAATTTTCTACACTCAATATCCCCACCCTCCAAATTTCGAATCATCATCGATGTACAATATGGCTCAAAATTTTGACCCAATTGAGCCGCGTTATGATGCTCCGGCACCAAAAAAGCGTGAACGAGAAGATCTTCCATTATCGAAATAATGATGATGATGACGAAGGGTTCGACCCAGTTGAGATGGTTCCCGTGACACAAAATATGCCACAAGAATTTGATGAAGATGATGAAGTTCAAGAAGTAGAAGCCGAGGTGCTAAACGTTTTAAAAATAGAACTGAGAAAATGGCTTGGTCGCCGATGAGGGGTAGGCGTTAGCTAAGTCTTGGATTAAAATTTCAGGTTCACAAAGAAGTCGAAGACAGACAAACAAGAGCGGGATTTTGGAAGCAAGTTCTAAAGCATTATGTAACGTAGGGATGGGGTCCCGGTATCGATGGTACCGGTCCCGAAAACAACTAAAACTTGGTACCGGTCCCGGTCCCGGTCCCATATGAACCGTACGGTACCGGTATTTTTGGTATTTTCCCGGTTAGTCCCGAATAGTTACGTGATTCTAACAAATTTTAATAAATTTGGGACCATGCGAGTAGAAGATGCCGAGAAATACATACATAAAACATAGATAATAGATATATTGATAGACATATACATATAATATATATATATAAAAAGATGTCCCACAAGACTTGATAACAATGGAGAAAGCCATTTCAGATACAACAAAATGGCTCGAGGAGAACCAAGTTATAGGTTTTGCTAAGCTTCAACAAAAGAAGATGCACATAGAGTTAGTTTTCAAATCATTATCATTATCTTTGAAACCATAATCATTAATGTCTCAAAGTCAATTATGATCATGATCAATAATCCCAAGAATGATAAAATCGTTAAGGATATGGGTTTATGAAATGAAATTTCTACTTAAGAAAGTTTAGAAAATACATGCATATTCTTTTGAGAAAGTTTAAGAAAAAAATAAGGAACTGTGAATAATTAAGCCAAGGATAATCAATAAATCATAATTAGAATCTAATTTATGCTCGTGTTAATCCAATTAAAATGATTCTATTCCTCCAATTAACCTTAACCTCATACCTACTAAAGATGCAATAAAATCATGTTTTTTATTTTATTGTTAATATAATTAATACCCCACGACGATTATTGATATTGTTGTCCACCTAAACATTCAGTGTTGCGGTTTTCATTGAGATCTTTATTATTGGCGTACTTGTGACCTTGTGTGTCCCCCAACTTGAAATACCCCCGCAGTCAAGGTATGCATTAAATTCATTTAATTGGTAAGTATATGAAGATTACAATCATTTTTGAAAAACATCTTTAAGAGTTAAGATAGAGATGAACAGGTCAGGATATATCTAGATGCAGCAGAGAGACATAACTTAACTCAAGTCAAAGCACATACCATTTTTATTTAGGTACTAAACTGCTGGTGTCAAGACATAGGTGAACAGGTCGGTGTTTCCCCACGCGCAGAGAGACATAACTTGACATGTTTAATTTTTTAAACCCAACATAGCTAGACAACTTTATTTATTTGAATGCACGTTATCCTCCTTTAAGATAAACTGATTGAGTGTTTGTACTAGTATTTTTACTATATGTGCAGCTAGACACAACCTTCAGATTCCAGATGACTTATATAAAGACCAAGTATACTAAATAAAATGCAATCTATCTTGCAAGATTTAAAGTAAAACCATAAGTCTAGTCGTTTTCCCCACAAGTACTTAGTTAATTTATGGTACATTAAAATGAAAACTTATGCCTACCAATACATCGTATAATTATACTACTAATTAGGCATTATTAAGTTCAGATTAAGTGTGCATTAAATTTTTAACTAAATTGCATACGGTTGAAGACAAACTTAGTGTTATTTGGAAAAAAAAATGAAATGCCACAAAATAAGATAACTAACTACAACTAATCTTTCATCCCTTGCTAAATATTACAAGTTTTATTTATCTCGTCATCTTTTGTCTTTTAGATTAAGCTTTGATCTGAAAAATTTTAAATGTAAAATTGTAGAAAATTTCAATTTTTGTATTAAAATCGCCGAGTTTTTTCTAACCGCACCCCGATGGGTAGACGTTGTTTGGGCACCAAAGGGCAGAGGATCTCTTTGCTGACTAACCACTTCAACATCAAACTGAGCAGCACAAGCGGCTACTTCTATGTGTACAGTGTAAGTATCCCTTTTACTCTAATCAAAAAAGTTATAATTCAACTTGAATTCGATTACAGTTTTATGCTCACTATGCAGAAAGTTAGTTTTGCATTCAAATATGTATCTGGATGTAAGTTGATTACAGTCATATGTGCTTGTAATGTGTCCTATGGTGTTTTAAGATCTCTTTTCGTATACAAAGTCAACAATTGAATTTTGAGTGTGAAGTAAATAAGTACTGAATGTTAAAACTGATTAGGATATGATTGTGTTCATTATGCAGAATTTTGAGTGTGAAGTTAACAAGTACTCATAAACATGATAGCCGTGTTTGGATATACATTTGAGATAAAAAAGCCTTTAAATAAAAGCTTGTGTAAGGAGGGTTGAAAAAAAAAACCCCAACTCCCAGCCCCAAGCTCCAGCTCTAAGCCCTTAATGGCAGGGGGCTTTTAGGAGCTTAAAAGCCCAAAGCTTTTAAAAAAAAGCTCCTTTTAAAATGATAGCCCTGTTTGTATATGCATTTGAGATAAAAAAGCCTCAGCTCCAAAAAGCTCCTAAAAGCCCCCAAAAAGTCTTTAAAATAAAAAGCTTGTGTAAGGAGAGTTGAAAAAAAAGCCCCAACTCCTAGCCCCAACCCCAAGCTCCAGCTTATATGTATTAATCTTTAATAGTCAAAAATATTTCTGAAGAGGTCTATATGACTTTTCCTCCCGGTTATTTTATTTTTGTTAATGATCAAAGAGTTTGTAGGTTAAAAAAGTCATTGTACGGGCTTAAACAAGCTCCAAGACAGCGGATTGAAAAACTGTTCAATACTTTGTCGAAAAATGGCTTTAAACAAAGTAAATGTGATTAGTCTTTGTTTATCAAATTTGAAAATGATTTGTTTATTGCTCTTTTAGTATATGTTGATGACATTGTTGTCATTGCAACAATGTTAATGAAATAAACAAGGTTAAAACCTTTTTGAAAACCAATCTTTTGATAAAAGATCTTGGTGAACTAAAGTATTTTTTCGGAATAGAGGTATTAAGAACCGAATATAACTTTTGTCTTTCACAAAGAAAGTATACTTTGGAATTACTTCCTATATATGGTATGCAGAAAACCTTCTAAAACACGTATTGAGTCTAAACTTGTCATTTCAGATGAACCAATGAGTATAAATGACAAGCAGATTGAGAATATATAACTGAATATCAAAAACTGCCTGGGAAATTGATTACCTGACTCATACTAGACCAGATATCTCCTATGTGTTCTCATTTATATATATTTGGATATGATGAATGTGTAACGTCTTTTGCTGCTTGTTGGGCGGGTGTAATTTGTGATTGCTGAATAATTTTCGTTTTGAGAGTGAGTTCATTGTTCTGCATCTCAAAATACGTGGAGTTAAGCGTTGGTATTCTATTCCATCTAATTGTCATATTTATGGTCTTTAAATGATTCTGGTGTCACATTATTATAGGTTCAGTGTGGTCAAGGGCACTTAAAGGGTCTTCGATGAATGGTAATTCATTCTTGCTTTTATATTACGTTATGCATTGTCAAATATTATAGTAAATTCCAAATTGGTGTATTGTCTGTTTTTTTTTTTTAGTACTGATTGCAATATTTTCATTTGGTGACCATCTAGGTGGGACTTAATAACATGAAGGGGACAGATTTTGTTAACGTCACCAGGGTGTTCAAAAAATCCGAATAATCCTAAAATCCGGATATCGGATATCTGAATTTTCGGATTCGGATATCAAATGGTAAAATTTGGATATCCGAAATATCTGAGTTTTACACACTTGGGTATTTGGGTTCGGCCTAGTTGTTGGACTGTTGTTAGTTGCTGCATTTGTATATTTTTAATTGGCACACTAAACGTCCACAACACTACTTGTTAACTTAACAAAGTTAAAACATCAGTCAACATAATTCTCTATCATTCGCCAATTCTATCTCTACTTAACCTCGGCCTCAAGTCCTTAGCCATGTGCCCATCTGGTAAGCTATTAAATCTTTAATACACTGTGTTTTTTTTTTTTTTTTTACTCTTTAATCTTTAGTCCTATGTTTCTTTAATCCTATATCCATCGACTTTCAAAATGACAAAATCTTTAATCTTATGTTTCTTTGTTATGATTCTTTTTTGTGTTACAACACATGATATAATATTGTTTACTTTTGTTTATAGGTTTAGTGGTTTAGGTTCAAGTTCAAAGAGTGCATGGAAAATAGAAGATTGCTACATAGTTGTTTTTGTTTAATTAGGAGAAAAATGATTGATCTTTTGTTTAAAACTTTTTCAAGCTTTGTTAAAACTTAAAAGTAGTATGCTTATGTTTTGTCTATTCATAAGTTTGGTCTCATGTTAAATTAAAATTTCGGATATTTAGATAAAATGGTATCTGAATACGAAGTTTCGGATATCCGAAATTTTGGATTCAGATTTCGGATGAGCAAATCTACTATTAGAATTTTTGGAGATCCGAATTTTCGGATATTCGGTTTTGAACACCCTCAGATATCCGAAATTTCATATTCAGATTTCGGATGGGCAAATCTACTATCTGAATTTTTGGATATCTGACACCCTACAGTTTGTTATGATCATGCCTTTTCTTTGAAGTTCCGTGCATGCCATATCTTCCGAGTGAGCTCATCAAAGCAGCGAACTAGTGCAGATTTAGAGTGCTTGTAACTTTCAGGGATGAGGTAAAAGTTTTTTAAAGGAGTCACTCAAATCAAAGATTGAATGACGTTTAGGGGTGTTCAAAACCGAATATCTGAAAATTCGGAAAGTAGATTTGCCTATCTCAATCCGGAATTTTAAATTAATATGAGACGAAATTTATGAATAGACAAACATAAGCATACTACTTTTAAGTTTTAAACAAAGTTTGAAAAAGTTTTAAACAAAAGATCCATCATTCTTCTCCTAATTAAACAAAAACAACTAAGTAGCAATCTTCAATTCTTCACACATTCCTTGAACTTGAACCTAAACTACTAAACCTGTTAACAATAGTTAACAAATTATATCATCTGTTGTAACACAAAAAAGAATCCTAACATAGGATTAAAAATTAAAGATTTTGTCATTTTGAAAGTCCATGGATATAGGATTAAAGATAGTGTATTAAAGATTAAAGAGTAAAAAAAAACATAGTGTTTTAAAGATTTAATAGCTTACCAAATGCCTGAGGGCTTGAGTCTGCGGTTATGTAGAGATGGAATCGGCGAGTGATAGAGAATTAGGTGTAGGGTTTGTAAGTTATGTTGACTGTAAGTTAACAAGTAGTGTTACTTGTAGTGGGCCAATTAAAAATATACATACATATTAAGAATGCAGCAAACCAACAGCAGTCCACTGACTAGGCCCAACCCAACTACCCAAGTAAGTAAAATTCGGATATCGGAATTTTTAGAAAAGTAACTTTCGGATCGGATTTTTTGAACACCTAGTATGGTTTATTTCTAGATCTCTGTCTTTTTCATACCTAATAGTACTCCACTGATATGTAGGTGAGTTTATATGCATTTTTGCAAGTGGTTGACCAAGCTATTGGAAAGCGATTTCATGCAGAGGTGTAGTCTAATCCTGTTGAGTTTTTTTTTTTTTTTTTTTTGAACAGCGATCCTGTTGAGTTTATGTTGTGGCTTCTCAAATACAGACCTTAAATGTTCAAGTACAAAGAGCAGGATTATCTGTCAGTGTTTTGAGGTATCACTTCTTTTATGGCAGCCGTTGATTAACTTGTGTAAAAGGTATACCCTGGTTAGATTAGCTGTTGAATAACTTCATTTGTAAACTCTTTTATAATCTGACTGATGATCTATCTTTATAGGGAGAATTGGAGATTGTGAAAGAGATTTATGTAAAAGATGGTGGCCAAGTAAGAACATTGTGGCCGAGAGAGAGCCCGAGACCAGTAGAATGACATTCTTGATGCTTGAACTGGATTTGCCCACACGATGGAGAATAACTTCATTCCTCAGGTTTGGTCCTCATATCTTTTGTCAAGTTTTATTTGCATTGTGGTTCGATACTCAATAATGTTGTTTGATGCTTCCTCTAAATGCCAGGCAATGAGCTCTGCCAAGTTTATATCCATGGCATGTGCAACTTAGGAATTTTAACGATTTATCCTTCAAGAATGCTGAGTAAGCTACAGAATTGTCTGCATTTTCTTTAGACGAATTTTGGTTATTTGAAAGTTTAGCTTCAGCTTATTCTATAAATCAGTCAACTTGGAAATAGTTTATTGCTGTTATTTTAGATACTCATATAAATAACAGGTCACCAGTCCACTTATATGGGTAATTAATCTTGTTCCCCTCCCCCCTCTCTCTGTGTATGTCTCTGCGTATTTACATATGTTCCTTTAGGATCACTTCATGAACTAGAGTCTGGAATCCTTGTAGACAATGGGTTGCTCATTTAGTAAAATTATGTACCTTGTTATGGTTTTTACTTTTTACTTTCTACAGCAATTCCAAGTACTTGGAGACTTGGAGTTGATTATTTTGAAATTTTGATACTATATTTTGTTGATTTTAACTTGAAATAATGCTTGTAGGTTCCACTTTTCAACATACTGAAGAAGTTTTATGGGGAGTCTATTACCGAAGTTGTGCATCCTCATATAGCCAGGATCAGATATTGCGTTACAAGACTGTCACAGTATCTTATTCTTCCTATATGCATTGATTCACAAAGAAAAAGTTCTTTGTCGAGAAAAATCCAACACTTGGTAAGTCTGTTTATATGATTTTTGTGATTGTTCTGAAGACATAACCTAGTTATAATCATGGTCTCTAAGCTTGTTACTCTACTGATAAACGAACAATGTTTTCGAGAAGTCAACTATACAAACCAGCATATGCATTTAGTAGAGCTGCCCCTGCATAACCTAGTGAAATGTCAATTTAACGTCAATTTGGTTAATTTTCAACCTCACCTGTAATGGCCCATTTCTCCAATTTGTATGGCATAGGTAGCAGTAAATAGGTTAATAATCGCTGTCTGATGTTTGACAACTTGTTAATTTCCCTGTGAAATCTGGAGCTGAAGGATTGCGTACATGTCGTATAGTTATGTATGATTAAATTAAATTATATTGTGAAAACATCATCTTAAAAGTATTATTATTATTACTATATCATATGCTACAATTATTGCTTTAGAATATGTATAGTGTGAGGTAATTATATATTATGATGTTCAAATCAGTCAACATCATTCCTCATAATAATAACTAGAAGGGTACTCGCGCAATGCAGCAGTGATGGTGGCAGCGGTGATGTGGTGGCGGCGGCGGCGATTGGTAATGGTGGTGGCGTGACGGGTGGTGGTGGTGGCGGCGGTGATATGGTTATTATTGTAAAGGTAATTGATGTAAAAGGGGTTAGTGTAGTTATTTTAAGAGTTCCGATCTATGTTGTAAATTATTTCATTAAGAGTATTATAGGTATTTTAAGTTGAGATGTTTAAATTAGTGAATAAAAAGATAAGGACATTTTGGGGTTATCAACTTCTTAGCTGATAAATAGGAAAGGGGTAAATATTTTATAATGTAGTATATAGATATAGATTAGCATATATAGGACATTGATAAGCCTTTTACACAAAGTCGCTTATTTTATTTGGGAAAATGTTATATGCTGCTAACATTATACATGCTGCACACACATAAATATTTTAATGATAAAAGGGGACCCCCC
>JAOEHQ010038938.1:0-12504 GCA_025447715.1 Asclepias incarnata | reverse complement strand
TCCCCCCCCCCCCCCCCCCCCCAATTTTATGGTAAACGTACCAATAATATATGCCCCCTCCCAAAAAAATAAATAAATTATGGTAAACGTACCAATAAGCATGGTTAGAAATAAAAAAACGTCGCACCCACATGTAAATGATTATAGAAAAATTGTGGGAGTACTTTTTAAAGATTTTTGTTCATATTCTTTTAACTATGCACCCACATGTTAATTTTGATAGTTGAAGATGATGATGAAAAGGTATACGAGTTTTTAAAGTTTTCAAGTTTTAATTTGGTGCTTATTATTAATTGAACTTATATTCATGTTTCTTGATTTTCAGGTCAGGCAATTAAAATCTGGAAGATATGAAAATTCCCAACTTATTGTGGGTAAGTTAAATAAAAAGATTACAAAGCTCATATTCTATTTTGCATAACCGACACCACTGCTCCTGCTTTAATGCTACATAACAGTTAAATGAAAGTATACCCTTAATATATTGTATGATTCCTTTGTCGAAAGAAAATTGTTTTATGGGTTTGTTTGCAGTAAAAAAAATAATAGAATCAAACTGATTCAAACTGGTCATGGAATAGCTTAATTTGGTTATATACATTTTGTGTTTTTATAAATGGGTCTTTTTTAGTTTGAATTATTAATGCTACTTTTGGAAATTTTTGAACCCTAATTTTTGAACACGATCAAAACACCTACACACATCCGGTCACACTCTAGATCTAACTGGAAGTTGGGTGAACGTAGATGATGGTGGTAGTGGAATACTGGTGGTTGTAGTGTTTGGGCGGAGGGGATGGCGTCGTGGTGATTATTCCAAACTTTTAAATATATATATATATATATGTTTAGATATGATATAGGAGAATGTGTTGCATGCTTACCTTGTACTGATCTTATAAGCGATGGATGTAAGAAATTGATCACAAGAATGGATATATTTTGTATTGTACAAATGTATCTGCCTTTTTTACTTATGTGCGAAGGATGTGATTTTAGCTAAGAAGGAAGTTTTGTAGTCGGCGTTGGTTATTTAATGCTGGTCTATAAAGCTAGGTTTCTCTGAAGAGTCTCTTAATTGTTAAATTATGTTTGCGTTGCTGTTTATTCTTTAAAAGTAATAGTCAAATCTAAATATTTTTTTTTTAGTAGTTTGCTATAAGCCGTGTGGTGCTCATCTTTAGATTGTATTATCAAACCAGTTTTGAATTTCCTATTGTTTTTCTATATTGTTTTTTTTTTACTTGGAAAAGAGTTTACGATATTTAAGTTTCGCTCTCTCTTTTTCGAGGTATATATTGGCTAAGCTTCAGTTTCATTATTTCTTTTCCCATCTCTCCCTCTTAGATCTGTTGCTATTCCGATCAGATCCAAGGCCATTAAAAAGATTGATTGTGTAAGGTTTGTGAAGCCGGGGATGTTGAAAATTAACGGCGGTGGTGGTGAAATATCGGAGAAAGAAGTGGCGGCGGTGATGGCTTGGAAGAAGGGAATGACGACAGAATTGAAGCGGCTGCGGCGTTGGTGGTGCAGCGGAAGACGGTGGTAGAGGTTGTGGTGGTGGCTATCATTACTCGCCTCATCCAGATCGTTGATTCCATGGATGTGGCAAAATTGAGAATATTATGCAAAATCTTTTTCGTTTTTTTCTTTTTTTTCTTTTTAGAAATCAAGTAAATATATATATAGACATATATGTATAGATATATACATAGACACATACAGTCTATATATACATATACAGAATATATATGTATAGATATAGACATAGACATATATATATATATATATACAGATTGAAAGAAAGGAAAAAGAAGAACAGGTTAGTCATTTATATAAATGGGGATAAAAGAGTCTTTTACCCATTCACGTGAGCGGCACATGACTCAACTTAACGATCCGTTAGGCTCCGTTAGGGGGAGGTATGGTGAGCGTGCGTTTTTGCAAACATTGGGTACGTCTCGGGTAATTTTTAATTGCGGGGTACTGCTAGTGTAATTTCGACCAAACGTCAGGTACCATTCTTGTAATTTACCCTATATAATAAGGTTAGTTCCTTAAACATAATATAACTAATTTTTAAGAAAAATTATACTATAGATTAAAGATAATACATGTCGATTAAAGAATGCACCATGTGTTATGTAAAAAATATTTCAATTATATTTTAGTTATATTAATAGATATATTTATGTTAAAATAATAAAAATATACAATATATGTTTCTAGATATTTATTGAGGTTATATTTATCTGTCCTAAAAAATGTGTATACCCATAATTAGATGGTTTTTTCGAGGAACATACGAATATATTATTATCTTTACTAACTTATAAAAATTAACGACCTTACTTGAACAGGATCTGTTCTATAGTCTCGTATCTTATAAAAATTATAGCCCCTTCTATTTTTAGAATTGTTGAAATTTTTTATATGCAATATGACACAAATACCCCCCTCATTTTTATAAATTACCCCTTACTTTATTCACTAATTTAAACATCTCCACTTAACATACTTAAAATACCCTTAATGAAATAATTTACAACATATATCCCTCAACTCTTAAAATAACTACACTACTCCATTTTACATCAGTTACATTTACATCAATAGCCTACACTATTCACTGTCACGACCACACCGTCGCTACCGCTACCGCCGCATTGCGCGGGTACCATGCTAGTTTATGTTTATGTAAATATTAAATGGAAATAAAGTTGCTAAAGAAAACACTTATATAAAGTAACTATTAAACTAACTAGTACAGTACTCGTGCAATGCATCGGGATTTAATATTTTTTGTTGGTGGTGTTAAATGATTTTTAATAATAGTTGTCGTCGCTTCGTAGATGGTTTAATAGTATAGTAGATAACGTGATACATGTAACTTTTTAAAAATAAAAAGTGTTTTGATAAATGAATACCTTACATTGTTTTTATGTGTATTATAATTACCGTGAAAAATTCATTTAATTCTTATAGATACGTTTTTAAAATTTGTTTTTCATAATTAAAAACTATAAAAGATAAGTTATATAAACATAAAATTTGATAATTAAATAAGGTAATTATATAAGTGGGAAAGTTTGACAAAATGATTAAGGAAAATATAAATATTAATTTTGATTAATATTTAATATATATATATATATATATATATATATAAAGAAAATCAGAGATAGAGTGTGAAATGAACAAAAACACCCATCACGTGCACAACACATGGGTGTTTTTAACGCCCCTTTGATGGACGTTAACGCCAGGTATGGTCCGATCAATCACATGTATCATCCGTGTAATTTACCCTAATGTTTATGTCATATGGGTATATTAGTAAATTTGCATCTTGAAACTTAAATAGGGGTGTAAACTCTTTATAATGTATTATAAATATAACATCTTCTAAAGTGAAATGGAATAGGTAAAAACTCTAGTACCGTAATTTTTGTTATACTTGATGGTAATATAGTTTTTTATTAGATTTTAGACCCGTGTATATACATGGTCATACACAAAACATTACATTTTAAAAATATTATAAAAATTGATATTTCGCTATGAACTTTATAAGGATTAAATGAGTTCTATTACATGTTAAATGACTACATGTTAAAAGTATTATATATTTAAAGGATTGCAAACATTGTTATATCATTATTTATTTAACTTACTGATTAGACTTATTAGATTTTAGTCACGTATATACATACGGTAGGTTAAAATAACTATATTAAATGTTTTAAAATAGTTTTATACATAATGATAATTTTGATTTATAAACTCATTGAAAATGTAAGTTAACGTATAGTTTTAATATTTTATGATAGAAAAAAAGAGTTATTAATAATATGTTGAAATTTTTTTAATTAATTAAATGGTGGAATAATTATATTTAAATTAAGTATTTGGTGAGATTTTTTCTTTTATGAAAGGCTAAAAGTGTAAATTAGTGATGGAAGACAAAAAAATGTAAATTAGTTTTTTATATAATTCTTATTATATTAATGATATAAGCAAAGTTCAATTTGAAGAAATAAAAAGATGTGATTGGTTAATAAGTCATTAAAACAATCTTCTTTTAATATATATATAAAGATAAAGATAAAAAAATTAAAGATTTTTAAAAAATACAGTATATATATAAATCTCATTTAGCTAATAATTATAGTACCTTCCTGGGATTTGGTGACTCACGTCCAACCCCATCTAATAAGGCATCATCATCACCACCACCATCACTATCATCATCGTCGTTATCATTATCATTATCGTCTTCGTCGTGTTCGTCATCGTCATCATCATCGTCATCGTCGTCATCATCGTCGTCATCATCATCGTCATCATCATCGTCCTCGTCGTCGTCATCATCATCATCATCATCATCATCATCATCATCATCATCGTCGTCGTCGTCGTCGTCATCATCATCATTGCCATCGTCATGATCGTCGTCGTCATGATATAGCTACATTAAATTAAATCAATGAAATGATGAAATTGTTTAAAATTTTAAAGATAACTAGGAGTTCAACCCCAAGCTTCACAGCTGTGTATATCGTTAACGATTTAAAGTTTCTATTTTATTTAAATCTATAACAATAATAGTTTTGATACTACATTTTAATAATTAAGTTTATAACAATAACTAAGTGTGTTAATATATATAATTGGTAGGGTTGTCAATACTTGACCAAACCCGAAACCCGACTTCAAACCAACCTGAAAAAAACTAGGTTAGAGTTGAGTATTTCCAACCCGTCAACTCGCCAACCCACCAACCTGATTTTTTCCAAGTCGGGTCTGGGTTGGTCTCTTGGTTTGTCAGATCGACCCCCAACCTGAAATCTTATATATGATTATTACTTTATAATACCTTAGTCTTCTCATATCTAAAATAAATAAATAACTATTCGTACTCATCCATTTCCTTATATAATATATCTATCACAATATTCTAATTTTTTTTATTACCTTGGAAGTAAGGCTTAATAAAAGAATATATTTATATGCATTAATTAAATGATTTCACTTATTTAGTTATTTGTAACAAAATATAAATTTTTTTATTACTATTACAGAGATGGATTCAAATGAAATGTAAGAAGAAGTGATGATTCAAATCAAGAGTTTCAACCTCAAACACAAACTGTATGTCGACCCAGGTCGGGTCCGGGTTGAAAATTCTGACCTGAGACTTTTAGTGGGTCAGGGTAGGGTCAGAGATTTTCAACCCGCCAACCCGGTCGACCAGATTGACAGCCCTAATAATTGGTATATTAAAAGTTTTGGTGATGGAATCTAACTGATTTTTTTTTTAATATTATATATTTGTATTTATTGAAGTTATAACATACTTACATTACAAGATACAATGTAAGAATGTTAAATAAGCAAACCAGTTTTATGAATATTTTTAAAATAAACAAAAGAACCATGTATAGATTTTGTTGAAACTATATACTTAAGTTGATATAATGAACATGATAATTTAATTCAAATAAACTTAATCTATAGTTTTAAGTTTAAGTGTATAAAATATTCAAATAACTATTTGGTATGAGCATTTGATAAATAAACTTAATCTATAGTTTTAAGTTTAAGTGTATAAAATATTCAAATAACTATTTGGTATGAGCATTTGATATTTGATATAGTATATTGGAGATAAATTTGTTTTTGATATTAAAAAGATTTTTTTTTTGCACCAAATGGTACAACAAAATTAAAAAGAAATGCTCTAGTAAGTGTCATATTTATTGTTGTATTAATTTTATATTTGTTACTAATAAATATCAATGTATACTATGGTGAAACATTATCATGCAATAAATTATATTTGTTTTACCGTGTATTACACATGTAATTACCTAATATATATATATATATATATTGAAAAGTTATTTTAGGAATCCTTAAAAGGTTAAGAACCTTTAGGAACCATTTTGAATTAATCATGACCCTTGAATTTCTTTATCAATGGTTAATATTGAGGATGACATTTTAGTAATTATATAGACAAAATGTTATTAAGAGATCATGCTAGAAGGTTAATTTAGTCATATTGTCTCATGCTAAAAAAGCTGCTAAATCAATGGAGTAAATTAATTCATTTACCACAATTCAAAAACCCACCATCACAAAGAGTAAAATGAATTATCAATTGAATGAATAAACAATATTCACAGCAAAGGTCAAAACCACCAAATGAATAAAGATATGAGTTCACAGCCGATGGAATTGAAAAAACAAATTGATGGATGATTAGGAATTAAAAACTACCAACCCACTATGGATATTGAGGAATTATTATTTAGAGTTTTGTGTTTAAAAGGGATGGACGGCAGTTCACTTCTCCCATCTTTTTTCTTTCTTTTAAAATTATATAGGGGTGAGTTATTTTGAGAACCTTTAGAAAAAAAAAAATGCGAGAATCAATCCTGGCCATTGATCTTAAATTCATAAAATTCCATCTAATTCATTAAAAAACTTTTATGTCAAGAACCGTTACATCATTAGACAGAAAAAAAAAGGTATGGGTAATCTTAAAATTTCGCCCTCTTTCAATAAAGATGCGACTCGATATACTTTTGACGACTTTTTAATTTTCATTTTTTTTTTGTATTTACACATGTGTAAGTTATATACCTTACACATGTGTAAGTTAACCGAAAATTATGTTTCGAAGCGGGCTCCGCCCTTAGGTGTATTAATAAAGGGTAGCTGGTGGGGGTGATAGGTCATAGGGGATGATAGATCATAAGGTGATAGGTCATAGGGGTGATCTACCTGACGGGCTTCGCCTTTGGCCACCGTGGCTCCGTCATGGATTGACGGGCTCTGCTTTTAGCCGTCATTGTTGCGTAGATATCATCATTTTAATAATTTACATGTGAAAACAAAAGTTTTACACATGTGTAAGGTATATAACTTACACATGTGTAAATACAAAAAAAAAAGATTTTTAAAAAAGTCGTCAAAAGTATATCGAGTCGCATCTCTAATGAAAGATGACGAAATTTTAAGACTACCCATATTTTTTTTTTCCGTCTAACGATGTACAGTTTGTGAGATAAAACATTTTGAATGAATTAGATGAAACTTATGATTTATTATCAATGGCTAAGATTGGTTCAAAAACTATTTCTTGGTTGAAGTATATTTTGATTTTTGAGTCATTTAAGTATATATATTAATCTCATATGTTATCCGTTTGTTTTTTCATATATTTTTAAATTTGAATTTACAAAGTTTTTTTTGTTATATATATATATATATTTAATAATTCATTTTATTTTGAAAATATCGTAAATCTCCCAAGTATTTGACACATGTCTAAATCTAGTATTTTATTATGTTTTAACCATAATCCTAAAATGGAATACATAACCGTTGATAATTAGCTTTAGAAAACGATTAATTTTAAGTATAATATTTTATATTTTATTACATCTTAATTTTTAATAATAGTCCTTACGACTATAGTTATCAAAATCGAAAATAAACATACTACTTATGATTTGTATATATGTTACAAGGTTTATTTATGGCACTTCAACCTAAGTTGATAGCATGTGGGAAATCAATGGCCACACTTGCTATGGCGGTGAAGTTTCTATTAGGACCAGTAGTAATGGCGGTGGCAGCTTTCATAGTTCACCTCCATGGTACCCTCTTTTGTATCTCTATTGTTCAGGTACGTTTTAATTCTCAGTAGTCTCCGTTTCTTTGATATATTCTTCTAGTTTTGAAAAAGGTCTTAATATGAAATTAGTCTTTTGTTAATAATGCTCATTGATATAGGCTACATTATCGGTAGGGATTGTACCTTTTGTATTTGCTAAGGAATACAATGTTCATCCAACAATTCTTAGTACCGCGTAAGTATAAACTTGTAACTTTTAGAAGGATTTGTATCATAATATATCTGGTTTAGGATTAATTTATTACTACAAGTAACATCTACTTTTGTTGTTTCAGGGTTATATTTGGAATGCTAATAACGGTTCCTATAACTATATGCTACTACATCATTCTCCAACTTTGGAAAAACTAAAGACTTCTTAAACTAAACCATTATTACTAGTTTAGGACAACTTGAGGAAGTATGGAACTACATTATTCATTCTTAATGATAGTTATGGGTAGAAATTTTTATTTGCAACGAAGGTCATGAAGTGGTAGTTTATACTTCTTAGTTTTCTTTGTGTAGAAATATCACGAAGATTTCCATAATATCTTCCAAAAGTTACACATTTTCATATGTATTCAAACTTATGACAATTTTAGATTTTGTGTTATGTTTCTCATATTTAAACAATCCGACTATTTGTAATTCAGAGATGGAACGATCTCCCAAGTGTTATTCCTATGTAAAGCTTCAATTTTATTTATCATAGCCTCAATCCATTTAGGTCTTTGATGGCTTCATTATAACTACCAGGCTTAACAGCTTTATTAAGAGTGGTGGCAAAACAAAAATTAGTGTTGCTCAAATAAGAATAACTTTTTTCAAAAAGTTAACTTTATATTCATACTACACCCCCAAATGACGGGTGGAAACCAAATACAAGAGAGATTACACAAAATCGAATTTACACCATCTCTCCCAAGAGATCACGTTCCTTTTTGCTCTATTACTATACCACAGATAGCCTAACGACTTAACATTAAGCACAATCGAGTCTTTGGTTGCCTTGATGTTGGAGAATATCTTATCGTTTCTGGCCTTCCATATTAACCAACATGTAATCATACTTATACCATGTAATGCCTTTTTCTTCTTTGCATCCAACCCCACAGAGTCATGGATCTGGGCAAGACGTTAATATCAAAAAAGAAGAACCTGTTTACATGCACCCAGTTGTTGATGTCGACCCAGACCCGCATAGCAAAATCACAGCTACAAAGAAGATGTTCAGTTGTCTCTTCATCTGCACTGCAAAAAACACAACTGATTTCACCAAAGCCGCAATTCCTAGCCCGAAGAGCAGCCATAGAAGGAATCTTGTCTTGAATAACATGCCACATGAAGATATTGCACTTTTTTGGGACCCATTTGGACCACTTGAAGATCCTACCATTGTTCATCACCCGGTTACTAATAAGAAAGCTCTTAACCCAGCTAACAGAGAGTTGTTTAAACGAACCCCCGACCCAAGACCAACTATCGTCCACGTCCTTCAGCTTACAGTCACGAATCAGAGAGGACAAGGAGTACCATTCAGCCAATTCAACAGAATTGAAACTTTTACGCGCCCAGTTCCAGTTATCTTCAAACTTCTCGATACACCTGTTGTACCTCTCACTAACCACACAATTCTTTTCTTTTTCCAGTTTGAAGAAAGCAGGGTATTTCTCCTTAAGAGTCACGTTACCGTTCCAAACATCTAACCAAAACCGAATCACATTGCCTTTGCCGACCTCACCTTTCAAAACATGACCCATATTCTTACCCATGACATTAACCAAATCTATAGTTTTTACTATATTCCCCCAGGTCCCAGGAAAGGCACAGTTGAACGGGAGAATCGACCACCCTCTTTTTTTTTCCTCATGGATAGCCGTTATAACCGATTTCCACAAACCTTTTTCTTCACTTTTAAATCTCCACAACCATTTGGAGAGCAATGCCATGTTCGAATCTCTTAACTTAGAAAGTCCAAGACCTCCCAAGTTCACAGGGAGCGCGACATTATCCCATGCTACCCAATGAGTTTTCCTTTCCGAATCCGATCCACCCCATAGGAATCGCCTCATAATCGCCTCTAAACCATCGATCACTTTAATAGGAGCCTTGTATAAAGAGAAGTAATAGGTTGGAAGGCTCTCAAGAACCGATTTTAAAAGAGTTACTCTGCCCCCGATCGACAAACATTTGCCTTTCCAACTAGACAAACGGGCTTCAAAAATATCAAAGATGAAGCTCCAATTCACCACTCGGTTCATATTAGCCCCGACCCAAACTTTTCCACACCATACTTAATACTAGTACCAACAATATAATCATTTAATCTCATAGACGGATTAGAGATCCTTTCAGACCTTCTCATTTTGAACATTCTCATTAACAAAATTTTCAACAACATTGTTCTCCTCATGACTCAAAGACTACTTTAAGACCATTCGTAACCGTTCACCCCTTTCACTTACACTTTTTCTTGCCACGTCAGCTTCACCTTCTCACCACCTTCACCTTTTCTTTTCTCCCTTAACCATTCACCTTCAAATTTAATACCTCACATTATCCCACAATATCTACTATATACCCAATCAAAATAAAACAAATAATTAAAAAAAAACAAATGGACCCCACATTTACTTTTTTCACCTAGGTGAACACATTCACCTACACCCTTTCACCTACCCTCTTCACCAACCCTCCTTAATCATTCACTTACTCACCATCTCTTTTCACCCACCCTTTACCAATGGTCTAAGAAGATGTACCCTCAGGTAGGATATTATCACTTAATGATGTTGCAGTACCTTCTCCACTGTGAGGATTAAGAACAATATCCTCATGACAATTATTAGCACTACCATCATCATTAAGTGAAGCTACCCCTTCATCATAGGGATTTTGAGAATCTTGATCATTTGAACCATATTTATTAAAAAAAAAGTTGATTTGATCATACTTAGAAGAACCTTCCAAGTTTGCATCAATATCTTCAGAAGTATGCATTTTAAAAGGGAAAATTATTTCATAAAATCCTACATCTCTTGAATAAAAAACAAATTTACTTTCAATACCATACAGTTTATAAGCCTTTTTTCAGAAGAAAAAAAAAACCCTATTAAAACACATTTCTCAGACCTAGAAGAAAACTTATCTAAATTGTTTAAAACAGTAGAAAAACACAAACAACCAAAACTTCTCAAATGAGAGAGATTAGGATTTCTTTTATAAATCATTTTATAAGGAGAACAACCTTTTAAGATAGAAGAAGGTAACCTGTAAATGAAATTAACACCAGTCAAAATACATTTAGATCAAAAATTCAAGGGAACTCCCCCTTGAAACATAAGACTCATAGCCACAGTTAATAAATGTCTATGCTTTCTCTTAGCAATACTATTTTGCTGAGGAGTATAAGTGCAAAAAGTTTGATGCAATATACCATTATCATTGAAAAACTTATTCATATTATTATTGACAAACTTAGTCCCATTATTAGACCTAGACCTAACAACTTTAATTTTCACATCAAATTGAGTCTGCAACATGTTAACAAAGGAAACAAACATACTATAAACTTCATCTTTGGTTTTTAACAAATAAACTCATAAAATTCTAGAGTAATCATTAACAATTTTAAAAAAATATTTAAATCCTTCCCTACTTGCAACCCTATAAGGGCCCCATAAATCCAAGTGAATTAGTTCACCTAGCTTGTGAGACTTATGATCACTAAGTGGAAAGGGTTCTGTAGTTTGTTTAGCGTTATGGCAGACATCACAAGGTGACATATAGACATTTTTTTTTTCCAATTTTAATTCATCTTTTGAGACTGCAAGAACAGGATCTGCAGGATAGCCTAATCTATTATGCCATAAAGATTTGGTCACATGAAAACACATACTCATGACATAATTACATTTACCTAAAACATTTTTGTGTTCATCAAATTAGTAGAGACCATTAGATTCACTACCGGTCCCCAATACATTCTCTCTTTTCAAATCCTGAATATAACAATTACTTTCATCAAAACCAACAAACGTTTTACTATCTCTTATCAACTTACGTATAGACATTAAACTAACATAGTAATTAGGCACAACCAGAACATCATACAGATCAATATTATCAGGTAACTTTAAATTCCCTACTTGTTTTATTTTTGCTAAAGTGACATTAGGATGTCCCACAATTAAGTTTAAATCAGAAATATCCACAACATCATGCATATTATAAGCAGAAACAGTTAAATTTTAATTTGCACTAGAATCCATAATTCATCCTAAACTTCTACATGTAGTCTTCAACTCAAAATTAGAACATAAATAATTCCTGAAATTTGTATTAAACAACAAACTGTTGTTAAATGCAAAAGGATTACCTGCCAAATTAGCTTGAACGATCCAGTAGGCTTATCACTAATCAAGGACATCAACTTTTGCACTTTCTCATTAGTGAAAGGTATAGAAGAACTAAGCATGTTGCACAGAATTCATATTAACAACACAATTAGCATTGAAACCTTGTTTAAAACCATGATTTTGCCTAATGGGATTAGGATGTTTCTTAAAACCAGGAGGATAACCAACAAGTTCATAGCATCTTTCAATAGTGTGATCAATCATATTATAGTTTTTACAAATCAAGTTAGGATTAAGACCTCTGTTATTGAAAAACTTTATTTAGTATCAAAAGTTTTAGCCACAAAGAAGTAATTTGAGGTTTGTTTTTGTTGAGTCCTATTGCATTGAATAGATTTGGTGATGACAATCTGATAGGAAACACTTAGTAATCTTTTGGTTCTGTATCCGATCTGTAAG
>JAOEHQ010038937.1:0-23380 GCA_025447715.1 Asclepias incarnata | reverse complement strand
TGAGTTGGAAGGTTTTTATTGGGTATTGATGATGTGGAAAATTGGTGAAGGGAGGTGATGGTAAAACCACTCCCTCCCCCCTAATAGAAAATGATATTTCATTTTAAAAGATGAAGGGTGAAAAATAATATTTATGATTATAACAGAGGATTCTAAAGAACAACTTAATAATTTAAGTTGAAGTTTTGTAAGATAATGAAAACTAATAAAATATTAAACTGAAACCACAGTAAAGACCTTACATATTTAGTATATTCACAAAACACAACTTGATAGGTCAAGTTACTTTAGAAGATATACATCCGATTATAACACTTGGTAAAATAAAAGAATGAGATTAAAAAAGTTATTAGGAAGATATATTATTTTCCAACTTTAATAATGGTTGTGTCTAATTTAATAGTATGTGAGTTAATTCGATTGTTTAATATATTTATAATTTGATTGTTTAATATATTAATTTCATTAAAATTGTTTAATATATTAATTTCATTAAAGATTATCCTGGCTCAGGTCTTTTCTTCTTTTTTTTCCCTAGTAAATTATAAAGTTAATAAACTCATTTTCTCGAAAATATAATTTGTTTAAATTTGTTTGACAAATAGCTTAAGGGTATGTTTGCAAAGCTAGCTTTAGCTTTTCATTAAAGTTGTTATCCGAAGCTGTTATTTTTAAGAGATGTTTGTCACGGTAGTTGTAGCTGCAACTTAAAAAATATAAAATAACTAAAAAGGACAAAAAGTGTAACAAATAAAAATGTCACCATATATAAGTTTTATATTTATAAATTGTAATCATTTATTTCATATATATAATTATAGCATTACCAAAAACATCAAAAGTAAAAGCAAACATAAAATGCTACTAAAAAATCATCGGCATCGTGCATCACATTTTGAATTGTACTTACAGAAAGTCATTTATTATAATTATATATATATATATATATATATCATTATAAACTGTACTTCTTGATGATTTTCTAATTAAATGGTTGTTAACTTTTGTCCCAATCAAGGATGGATACTTATTAAACATATTCAAGGTTAATATACTAATACTTGCTATCTATTTTTTTTCCCCTTATGGATAGTATTTGTGTTCTTTTATTTTTATGTGTATGACTTGTAGACATGATGGCTTATGACCAAGGAATTGTTACTCCAAAACAACAAAGCAATAAATATGACAAAGGATTTAGGCATGATGGCTTTAAAAATGGCTACAACAATAAATATGTTCATTATATTAAATAAAAAAGAAAAATAAACTAGTCTATGATAAATAGAAGAGCTAGATAAAATAAAATTTGTAGATGTATAACAACAATGGTATAGGTTTCTCTGAAAACACAACATATATGGAGGGTAATTAAGTAAATTTGTCTCAAAAAGCTTCAAGAAGCTACAGCTAAAATTGAAATGCTACTTCCATTAGCTTTTAGTTTAGGAGTTTTTTTTTCCAAACTAAAAGTTCAAGCTGGTCCTTACAAACAAAGCTTTTAAAATGATAAGATTTTTTTTATTTGAAACAAAAAGCTAAAGCCCCTTAAAAGCTTTTACCAAACATATCCTAAGTTGAAGCTTATAAATATAAAATTAAATAAAACACAAAAGAAATCCGGCTATTCAAATAAGTCGTGTTTTTCTTTTTTTTGGTTTTTTCCATGTTACAACTTCTGTGCAAACATGGGCGGAACTTCTAAGGGGCATGGAGGGATCCTGGCCCCTCTAAAAGTCTAATTTAATATCAGTATAGAACTAATGTTACATGAAAATTTTATAAAATGTACCTTGGTTTAGTTGGTAAACTGCTCCCCCGAAGGTTTTTGCCACCAATGTGACAGGGGTTCAAATCCCACAACCTTCATTTTGTAAGTTCTTTTTATGCATTGACATTTTTAATATTTCTAAATATGTTTAGAATTCCTTTTTTTTTTTTAACATTTGAAGACTTGCACAAAGACATGTCTTCAGTTTATTAATCCTATTCAGCTTTAAAGAATAACATTTTTATATGTTGATTTTATTTACAAGGCTTGAAACGAGATAAACTCGATACACTTTAAACATAAAGTGATTTTGACCCCTCCAAAAGAGTTGTTCAAATTCCGCCACTACGTGCAAACTTCGTCAAAGGAAATCGAAAAGTTAAAATATAAAATACAATTATATAAAAAGGTTCCGGGTAATCTAATAGTTCACAAGTGTCGACAACTTTTTAAAAGCTATTAATAACTTTTACTTAAATACTTACTTTTCTTTAAGTATAAAAATTTTTAGAGTTAAATGCAATAATGGCCCATGTCATTTGTTCATTTTTACAGCTTTAGTCTCTTTTTAGGTTCACTAGCAATGGGGTTGACGGATTCCTCAATCATCCTCCGTTAAATAGGTCATGTGCACCTCACATGAGGGGTAAAATAATCATTTCATGTAAAAAGAACATTTGATCAATTTGGACCTTACATATATGAGGGATAAAATACTCATTTCATGTAAAAAAAATCTTTAATGTTAAATGACTATTTAACATTTGGTCTTTTTACATGAAATGACTATTTTAACCCTCATGTGAGGGGCACATGACCTATTTAATGAAGGATGATTGACGGATCTGCCAGCTTAGACCATGATTGCAAAAAATTTCTGGTTTAAAATTGAAAAAAAAAAATCAAGATGTAAACATTTTTTTTTTGAACAACTACTTTTATTAAACAATACACCCCCAAAATGGCGGGTGGAACAATTACATCAAGAACATTTACATGAAATCGAATTTACATCAAGCATTCCAAGATAGATTGTTACATTTTCCTCTATTCTATACCATAGAAAACTCAAAGATTTCACCCCTTGAACTAAAGCAGTCTTTGAAGTCTTGATACCAGAAAATCTCAAATCGTTTCTCGCTTTCCAAATTAGCCAACAAGTAACAATAACAATGCCTTTACCTTCTTCCTATCCAACCCAACAAACTTATGAATCTCAAGCAGGTCCTTCACTTCGAAAACAAAGAACCGGCTGGCATTTACCCAGGAAGCAATCTCAGCCCATATTCCAATGGAAAACGAACATCCGCACAACAGATAATCAATAGTCTCCTCGCTCTCCTCGCATAAGGCGCACCACAGGTCACTCGTAAACATGAACAAACCACAGAGACCATTCTTGCATTTAACTTAAATTTTTATGAACAAATTATAGAAACTACAAACTCTAAGTTTTTTCAACTTTTTTGTGTGTCAAATATAAATATAACACGTGGTTGCTAAAGGTAACCCATTCAAGCTCTAGCATGTGTACCATCATAACTTTTCACAAAGGAATCATCATCGTCTTTTACAATGTACAAGTGGGTGTCATATTATCAGTATGATAATCAATCAATTAATCATCTATGTATTTAATAATCGGCTCAAAAATATCAAATATGTCTAAAGTTTTATTAGTGTGTTGAAGAATTTAGTGGTACTATGGTTCGTCATTGACATTAGTACGTGGTTGAAGAATTTTGTTAATTATATATTTTACCTCATATGGAAAAGGTAACAAAAGGTGGTGTTTAAGTATAAACTAGGTGTTACTCTTGTGTTAGAAATAAGTTAGGGTTCGTGAGCGTGTGAGGCTTGTTGGAAATTCCCTTACGTAACAGGTCGGAATCTACTTTAGGCCACCAAATATTTTAATGTGCCCCTATCTGTGAAGTAGTTCGTACGGTTTTTCAGGAGGGGTGCTTCACTCTGTGGTGCATTCTTTGGCTGTATTGGGGCACGGTCGACCACTCAGGATTACGTCATGGAGGCTTAAATGAGTTTTGTCTCTTAAGAGCATCAGGTATGGACGAGAGACCCAGAACCATCCAGAACGTCATCTCAGCACCACATCAGCTTTCACAATTTCATCAATTTTAGGCTGTTACGAATGCAGAACGACACAGAACGCAGAACACTACTTTTTTATTTTTTGTATTTACTCTTATGAATTACATGAATTATTTTATAAACTTATTTTGTGTACTTTCCTTATTAAATATGTAATATTACTATATTAATTTGTTTTCATTTTTAGCATATAGCTAGATAAAAGGCTAGCCTTTCCTAAAATAATATATATCAAAATATGGCCATAGTCAAATAGCTAGGGGCTGTTTTGAAAATGTTGATTATTATAGGGGATTTTATAAAAATTGAAATAATCTTTACTAAAAATAAAAGATAAACAAGTACCGTTTATCTTCTTCTTTGCTATATTAAATACATTATTTAATCCAATTTTATCTGATGGAGAGAAAAGGTAGATGGACCCAAACATAAATACATTATTTAATAAATAGCTGGACCATCAATTCAAAGAAAGGTAGATGCCGAAAATCGGCAAAGAAACGACGGATCTTCATGTAGTGCTCGGCGTCGGACAAGGGAGGGATGGAATTGTGTTAGGTGCCGATTGCCATGTAATCTTTCGGGGTCGGCATTATAGTTCCATACCTTATGCTCTAAGTAGCGTAGCCGGATTGTGTGATCCGGGTCCAGATGTTAGTGGTTAGTAAAGTGGTACGCTATAGGTGTTATTAGAGATCAATTGATTACACTCATTTACATTTGGTTATTTTCACACATGTTTATGAAAGATCTATTCTTCTTTCTTATATTTTGTTATTAAGGTTTCATAAAAGGTCTATTTTATTCTTCCATTTTGTTTGTTAGTAAGGCTTTCTATATTATATGTGTGTAAAATATTTGGTGATGGTTAAAACTAGCTTTAGTTTGTTTATGTTTTCGCAAAAATGATTTGATAACCTTAACAAACATCAACTTTTATTGTTACTATTGTAGTCTTAGAACTCAAAGTCATTGTTATTAACTGTTTGTGTTATCCATTTAAATGTTTCGTGCGATTTATAAAGTGCTAAACTGAATCGTCATACTCATTTAATCAAGTGGTAACCTTTCCTTTAACATCTACGTAGTTTGGGAATTAACAACACACTCAATAAGCTAAAGTTGACTTAACCAGATAACTAATCCTGAAAAAAAATGCACTTATGATCTCGTAGTGCGATCAAAAATTAATGGTTATTGTCAGATTAAAAAAATGCATTTATTATCTTGTCATGTGCAAATTCATATTCTATTAATCTCTAGTCGTTAAGGGAGCCTAGTGGGCTTTTTCTTTTGGCACCGTTGCTCGGCTCTTAGTAGCGGGACTCGGTTTAGACAACCGATTATCCGCTGTCGAGTTAGGACCTCACCATTTGACGGTAAAGGGTTTTGTTTCTATTCAAAAGTAACGTATAAAAAAAAAATATTAGCACGTTTGTTATGTAGAGTTGTACATGGAAGTTTGGGCTCAAGTTCTCTACGATGTATTTGGTTCACAAAATTTTTCATGGGATCATTAATGGGCGTAAAATGAGTAATTTGATTCCGGGAATTATGATTGACAGTGTTTGGGTGGATTCTCCTAAACTGATTAAAAAGCACATTATGTGTTTCTTCAGAGATAAGTTCAGGGAAGATATCAGATCGAGACCTAAGCTTGAGGGGTGGTCGGGGTCGGTTCTTTGTAGCTCTGATGCGAATGGTTTGGTAAGTGAATTTTTGGTCGATGAAATTAAAGTTGCGGTATTCCAATGCGGGGATGAGCGGGCGCCTGGGCCAGATGGGTTCTCACTAAAGTTCATTAAAAAGTTCTGGTCACTGTTTGAATCAGATTTTTCTGGGATGTTTAAAGAGTTCCACAGAACTGGAGTGATTAACAGGGGGTGTAGTTCGTCGTTTATCGCTCTTATCCCGAAGGTGAAAGACCCGGTGAACCTCAACGAATATAGCCCTATTAATTTGGTTGGGGTGATTAATAAAGTTATTTCTAAAGTCTTGGCGAATAGGCTAAAAGTTGTGCTGGGATCGGTAATTTCTGGGAACCAGTTGGCTTTTTTGGGAGGAAGATACATTATGGATGGTGCTCTTATTCTCAATGAAGCGGTGTCTTGGGCCAGAAAAAAGAAAGAAAAAGCTTTTATCTTTAAAATAGACTTTGCAAAGGCGTACGATAATGTGAATTGGGAATTTCTGGACTCGATTATGAGGTCTATGGGGTTTCCAATCAGGTGGTGCAAGTGGATTTTGGGTATCCTGTCGTCAGCCAGATCATCGGTTCTAGTGAATGGGTCGCCCACTTTTGAGTTTCAATGTGGCAAAGGGATGAGACAAGGCGATCCGCTTTCACCATTTCTATTTCTGATCGTTATGGAGGCCTTATCGGTTATGGTAAATGATGCGGGGGTGAATGGGTTCATTAAGGGGTTCAGAGTGGGCCGGGGTGGTCCGGTCATCTCACACTTGCAATATGCGGATGATTGTGTGTTCCTTGGGGATTGGTCGTCTACGAATATCAAGAATGTTGCTCGTATTCTCAGGTGCTTTTATATTTGCTCTGGTCTTAGCATTAATCTTAATAAGTCGTGTTTATTTGGGTTGGGGGTGGATAACTCGGATGTGGTGGCTATGGCTAATCTAGTCGGGTGTAAGGCTGGGACGTTACCGTTTGTTCACTTGGGTATTTGGGTCGGGGCAAATATGAATAGGGTGGCAAACTGGAGCTTTATTTTCGATATTTTTGAGTCTAGGTTGTCTAAATGGAAAGGTAAAAGCTTGTCGATCGGGGGTAGAGTTACATTGATTAAGTCGGTTTTGGAAAGTTTGCCTACATATTATCTTTCTATTTTCAAAGCCCCTATAAAAGTGTTGGACGGTTTGGAGGCCATCATGAGAAGGTTTCTTTGGGGAGGGGATGATAGTAAGAAGAAAATTAATTGGGTTGCCTGGGATGTTGTGACTCTTCCGATTGCGAAGGGTGGTCTCGGCCTAAGTAAGCTTAGAGAGACTAACTTGGCTTTGCTGTCAAAATGGATGTGGCGTTTTAAATTGGAGCATAACAGTCTTTGGCGGTCTGTGATTTGCGCGGTTCACGAGTCTAAGAATGGTTGGGCGTCGCTCTCGGTTAATAAGTCTATCTCAGGGGTTTGGGCTGCTATTGTGAAATCGGTGGATTCTGTGAACTCTTTGAGCTCGAACTCGGGTCAAGCGATGAAAGGGTCTGTAGGTAATGGCAGAGATACTAGCTTCTGGCTGGATGCTTGGGCGATTGATGTGCCATTCAAGGTTAAATTCCCAGGGTTTTCAAGCTAAAGAAAGACAAGAGATGCAGTGTTTTTGAGAAGTATGATTCTGATGGTGATGTCTTTTCTTGGAAGTGGTGTTGGGTTCGGTCCAATATGAAACAGGAAGAAGTATTAGAGTTTGATGATTTGTTGGCTTGCCTTGATAGTGTGAAGCTGACAAATGAAGGTGATAAATGGTTTTGGATTGGGAGAAATGGCAAAGAGTTAACGGTTAGTATAATTAAATCGTTTTTGTCTTCTTTCCGGGTTGGGAACTCAGTGTCGGATTTTAAGTGGACGAATTGGATCCCTAAGAAATGCAATATCTTTCTTTGGCGAGCGGTTTTGGATAGGATTCCAACCCTTGTGGCGCTTCGCATCAGAAATTGTTAGGCTGGGGATATCAAATGCGGATTATGCGATAACGGAGAGGAGTCCAGTGTGCACTTGCTGTGCAATTGTGAAGTGGCGAGTGAGGTTTGGGACAAGATCTGCAAGTGGGTCTCAGCAAATGGATTCTTCATTTTTGATATCAAGGATCTCACCAATATTCATAAGTTTATGGGATTGTCGGGCAGGAAGAAAAAGATTTTCAAAGGCATCGTATCGATAACGTGTTGGATGATATGGAAGGCTAGAAATGATAAGCGGTTCGACAATGTTTTGGTAAATAAGGACAACATTGTTCAAGGTGTTAAATCTATGGGTTTTTTTTGGTATAGGAATAGAACTGCTAATTCCTCCATTACGTGGGGGAATTGGTATAAATTTAACGTATTGTAATTGTGATCGGTTGTTGTTAATCCCACCCGCCAATTTGGGGGTGTACAGTGAATAAAAGTCAAGTTTCAAAAAAATAAATAAATTTGGTTCACAAAAACTTATGAGATTTGATAGAAATTAGAATTGAAATCCCATAAATCTGATGTTTTGTAGGACGATAAAGAAGGATTTGAAATCATTGAAAGTCTATGAAATTCATTGGTTGTGGGATTTTGAAAATCGTTGGGGGTTGAAAGGATTTCAAATCTTTGTGAACAAAGATCTATTTCTTCTTAATACTTTTTCTTCTTGATTTTGACTTATGTTTCAAAGTATTTGTGTGTACAACTTCTATTTATATTATCATAATTCATTTCTTAAAGACATTGTATGGATCATATTGTTACAACCAACGGAATGGAACATTTTAATTATGAAAGTAATTAATAAACGAGAGATTTATTTGAAAATATTAATTATTTAATTAAATACAAGACTTAATTATTTCCCTTTAGATTTTGGGGTGATATGGGTTTCTCATCTAGGGGTTTAAATTGAGGATCTATTCGGCGAGGAGACTTTCTAGCACGGACCCGATTAAGACAACGTATGCTAGACCTTCCGATATTCACGAGTAATTCACACCTTTAAAAAAAATTAAATAATTAATTAAATTTGAAATATAATATATATATATATAATATTAAAATTGATGTTTTTGCATCTCAAATTCATCAAATTGATGCATTTGCATTTGTTTAATAAAATTTATCCGCAAATATGTTGAATAATTGTGCATATATGAAATTATCCATATAAATCACTTTATATTTTAAATTTTAGATAATCTTTATCCTTTACTGACTTTCAATCTCTATATAAACACCATATTGCGTCCTGTTGCAATATGTACTCTTCGGATTATCTTAATGGAATCCGCGTTGCTGGTCTTCCTAATCACCAATAGATTTTGAAGCCAAGTGTTCTCGTGATGCTTACTAGGAACATAAACCAACCTGCTAGACTGTGTAACGAAACTCGATTGAAAGTTGTCAAACTTGGGGAAAGAGTTATAGAGGCAAAGATCATATCCGGAAGCAACATTGGTCAGACAACGTTTATTCTGAGGATGTGTCTTAGTCCATCAGATAAGAGGATACTATTTAAGTTCCAGCAAAGACAGTTTCCGTTAACACTTTGCTTTGCAATGACAATCAACAAAAGCCAAGGACAAACATTGTCTCATGTTGGTTTGTTCTTGAAAAAATCGGTTTTTAGTCATGGACAATTATATGTTGCACTTTCAAGAGTCAAGAGCAAGAAGGGATTGAATGTTATGATTTGTGACGATGTCGACAAAGCAATGAACAAAACTACAAATGTTGTGTTCAAGGAAGTCCTCAGGAACCTATAAAGTATGTGATGGATACAATGGTACGTTTCTAAGTATAATTTGATATATCTAAAGGATGTCATATATGTTGTAGTAAGTTTTAAGTTTGGTTTATGACTCGGAGCAGACGTTTACTTCTATTTGCAAATTTATTTTCTTTTTTTTGCAGATTTAGTTTGGTCTACTACTGTATCATTTCTGTGCTAATCTACCTATTGCGTTTGCTTCTTATCCTGTCTTCAGATTTATGGGAATTAGAAGTAGTCTTCCACTGTCACCTTGTTATTTATAGGTTCTTTATATATTATTGTGTTAGTTGTAGATCACTGTACATACTAGAGTTGGCAAAAAGGGTTGGTCTGATGTGTTCGGTAACAAATGGGTTCAAACGGGTTTAGGTTGAGAAACCATTTTAGTACGAGGAAGTTAACTGATAATATTCCAGGATTGTGTTATAAGTTAACTGATAATATTAGAAAGACAATATTGTTAGAAAGACAATTTTGTTACACGTTCTTAATATTCCATTTAAAAAGTTATAAGTTTGGTTTATACCTAATGCTTTTTGGAACATTGGGAGTATTAAGAGTTTATGATAATTTTTTTTATAATTTTTGAGTTTTACTTGCTTTTGCAGTTTTGAAATTGTGATGAAATGAATGATGTTGAGTTCGAAGAGAGTTTTGGATACTCAGATGGGGCTTTGATGTCTTTGAATTTGATTTGTATGTGAGATTTAGTTTTTTTAAGACTATGTGAAGAGATTTTATTCATTAGATTGTTGTTTAATATGAGTATGAATGCTAAATAATGTCTTTTCTTGAAATGACTTGGTTCATCTATTATAATTTACGTCTCATGTTTATGTCTTGGGTTAAGTCTAAAATAAACTTGAACTTATTATCAGAGAATACAAGTGACTGAAAGAGACTTGACTTCAAACAATACAAGAACAAACTCAATTTTATTGTTCATTCACATATCGTTGAACTACAATATCGACTATAATATCACAAAATATTATTGAGGCCGAGTATATATACACACACTATGTAATGTCATGTATTCCCATTCCTATTTATCTTCTAACCTTTTACTATACTCTTTAGACTACTATTATCTATATATTCAATATAGAGGATTGAAAACATTGTTCATAGTAGGTTTTAATACTCTATTGTACGATGTTCCCAAATACGGTCCACCTTCTTTAATTAAAATTTTCATTTAGTTCATTAGACCTTAAATGGTTTTATTTTTGGTCCCTTGGGCTTAACTAATAACTCTTTTTTAATAATAGAGGATTGAAATTTGAAAACGTTGTTCATAGTGGATTTCAATCCTCTATTGTATGGTGTTGCACAAATACAGTGCATCTACTTTAATAAAAACTTTCGTTTAATTCCTTAGACCTTAAATGGTTATATTTTTGGTCCATTGGGATTAACTGATAACTTTTTTTTAGTAGGTCTCAATCATTTATTCTACAGTGCCTCTATTACGGTGCACCTTTTGTAATTAAAACTTTCATCTAACCCCTTAGAATTAAGATTATTTATATTTTTTACGTATCAGGTGTAGCTAATAACTCTTTAATCTTTAATAGTCGGTTTCAAATCTCTATTGTAAGGTTCACTCTATTATGATGTACTTTCTTTAATTAAAACTATTGTTACCTTTCACACTTTAAATGTTTTTTTTTTTTTTGTCTATCGGGTTTACTTAATAAATTTTTTCTATTATATTATATTTAATTTCTTTATCTGTGGTGTCGAATACGATGTTCATTATAACGCATTGTATACACCATTTTAATTTAAACTCTCATCTGGTCTTCTTTAGCCTTAAATAGTTTTACTTTTTAGTACTTATATTTTTTTCGTTATCTTTTTTCAATTTTATTTTATTTTTTGCTTTTTTAATGATGTTATATACCATGGTTTTATTAGAGCATTGAAGATGAAATTTGCTTCTCTTCCGCTGCAATGCATTTGGAAACTTAACTCGTTTGGTTCAATTGTTTAAATTTGGTTCTTAATATTTAGCTTAAGAATTGTTTAAAGTATCGTTGTTTGTATTAATAAAATTAATATTATATGTTATGTTAGTATCACAAATCTCAAATTATAATAAAACATTATATAGCTGGTATTCTACAATCTATTCCTTGTTTTTTTATGTGATAAAAAAAAGCAGTATAAACTCATTTTACAAGCAAAGCTTGGATCAAGTGGTTAACATTTTTACATCTAGAAACTAAGTTCAAGAGTTTGATTTTTACTCCTTACAAAGTCGAAGGTCATTTTTTAACTTAGGTAGAACCAGAAAGTAACTTTTCTAAAACCGTATCGGGAGTTATTTAATTTATAAACCCATCTCGAAAGACCCAGTTGGGCTTGAACATTGGGCCTCATTCGAATAGATTCTCAAACTGATTGATCAGTAACAGCTTCCAACCGTCACCAACCTTACACACACTGAAACTGAACCACATACATACATCACAGGAGAAGAAACCCTAATTCATGATCTCCCCCAAATTGCAACTCAAACTGATTTCTAAAATCATCAATTGAAATGCAATTACACTGTTTTTTTCATATTATTTTTTGGATTGTATTTGTATGCACACTGAATGCAAGTCATTATTATGTTTGTGCGATCTGTGAATACAGCATTACAAAACAGAACAAAGTTTATAGTTACAGCTTAGTTTCTGCTACTGATTCATTTCCTCATGGCATTGTCAGTGAAGACGGGTACTCTTTTTATTATTATTATTATTATTATTATTATTATTATTATTATTATTATTATTATTATTATTATTATTATTCACTAGATTACATTAGATTAGATTTGATTTAAATATGCTATAGACCCTCATTGCAAATATGTATTATTCTAGTTACTTACGTACTATCTTTTAGTCCCACATGGATAGGCACAACAACAACTGTACCCAATCCCGGCATTATGGGGGAATATTGACTGTGAATTGATATTTTAGTCCCACATGGATAGGGTCGTAAGCATTTTGAATCATTTTATGATATTAAATATGGTGATAGAGAGGAGTGTAATTTAAAGATGGTTTGAATATTGACTGTGAATTGAAATTCTCAATTAAGAGCTTCAACCGAGCCGAGCTCGAACTTGATAGGGCTTGAGCTCGGCTCGAGAAAAATTGAGTAGGCTCGATAGACCGACGAGCTTTCGACATGCAGGCTCGAAAAGCTCGATAATATATCTAAGTTAATAAAAAAAAATACTATAAGTTAAAAGGCAACATTATAAATCATTTTAAAATTTCAACACTAAAGGGTCGTTTGGTTCAAAGATTTTAAGGAAATTTGATAGAAAGGAATTTGGAATTTCCTATGTTAACCTAAAATGACATAGAAGGAAATCCAAATTCCTTTCCATCGAATTCCCTTTGAATCTTTGAACCAAACGACCCCTAGGGAATTTGATCAAAAGGTTTGAATTTCCTTCCTTGTCAGGCTAGGTTAACATAGATAATTCGAAATTCCTTTCCATCAAATTCTTTTAAAATCTATGAACCAAACACCCCCTAACATTTTTAAACTCATGTCTAACATTAACACAAATCATAAAGAGTATAGTATTAGACATTAGTAACTAAAGTTCAAATACTTTAGCTAAATGCTTTCGACTAGACATAATGAGCTTCAAAAGCTCGAAAAGCTTGATAACAACTCGAGCCAAGCCATTAAAATCTCGAGCTCGACTCGTGAAGTATTTCAAGCTTAAATTTAGGGCTCGGGATCGGGCTCGATAATAGCTCGACTCGATCAAGTTACTCGATAAAAGCTCGACTCAGTTGCACTTGCAGCCCTACTGATGACAATGTAACTAGTGAATTCTTGTTAAACTGTGGTTTGAAATTTTTTATAGGGTGTGTTTGTATTTATTATACAGTGGAAACAAACTAACAAAAATGATATTCTTGTTCAATGAGAATGGTTGTTGGCCTTATAATTTTGTTAATTTTATACGGTAGATAGACGTGTAGTATGACCTTAATGCAACAAAATGGTTTGCTAATTTGATGTGAATTGGTAAGCATTGTAATTGCAAATATGTATTATTTTTGTCACTGCATGTCTTAATGATAGTTTTAATCTATGTTTTAAGCAATAGTGGAAACTTAAGTGATTTGGTTATGTATTAATTAATCTCACCGTCCCAAAATGATTGTCCACCTTATTGTTTTAGGTTGTCCCAAAACAATTGTCCACCACTAGAAAAGGATAGGTTTAAATGGCCAACCTTCTCATATTACCCTAATTGGAATTAAAATCACAAAAAACAAAGAAGCATAAAATAAATGATAAAAAGGGTAAAATTGCCATTTTCGTAAAAAACAAACTGCAACAAATACATTTTTCTTAAGCTACGTCTTTTTGTGTACTGGACAATTATTTTAGGATGGACGGAGTACCAACCAACACCAATGGGCTTTTAGGCTAGCTGTATTGAGGTAGTCCACTAACTGGAGGTTGTGGGTTCATGTCCCGTTAGGGTCAAATGGGTGAGTAAAGTCTTAATATGGACTACGTTTGCGTGATTTAATCACTTTTCTAAAATAAAATGCCAATCAACTTTTTAAGTTGTAACTTTTTTTATGAGCCTTTCAGCTATCATATTTGAATAAAATGTTTAGAATTTCATGGTACCTTTTTTGTGGGCTTGGGTCACGGGTGTCAAATTGATTGATTTAAATTTGAACTTAAAAGAATGAAATAGAGGTAGTGATAAATGCTTACAAGGTGAAACAATGATATGGATATTCTGCACACGGCTAACCATCTTTAACTAATTTGAATCAGATTTTACAAGGTGTCGTCTAATGGGACAGTGGTTTGGTTTCAGGTTGTCTCTTAACAGGTTCTATTTTATTTTCCAATGAATTTCTGTTTTTATTTTGCAAGCGTTATCGCACATTACATGATTATGCGATTTCAGAATATGCAATTTAGTGCTTCGGTTTATCTAATTGGTAGCAGAAGTGTTTATTTAACATGACTATCTTGCATCATTTTCTTTGAAAATCATATTCATTTGAATATGACGAGATAGATATGCTGATTCTTTCTTTCATTGCCATGATCCATGTTGATCAATGCTGACTTCTTGTCTTTTTTTTTTTAAAACTTGTGGGGCAGCTTTGTGATGGATTGATTTTCAACCATGACCCACCAAGATGTTTTGATTGCTCGGTGAGTTTCATTCAAGCTACTATGGTTTATTGTGATATTATTATGTTTAAAAGGAGTTGTGGTTATCTGGATGAAACATTTTAGTACCCAATAAACCCTTTTTTCAGCCCTATAAATCATGGTGAAACAGGATCCGTTTCTGGAGAATTCATGTTCACATCACTTGAGATGGATATTTACATAATGAAAAAAGTAAGATCTTTCAAATTCAACTTAGATTCATAGTTTTTCTATAGAAAAATACATATTTTACTTCTCGTGTTCTGGTTATGAGGGGATATTAAATCATGAAGATCTTGTAGTGTAATAACAATAAAGAATAATACAAGCACGTTTTTGAACTGACCCGTCGTGACTAAAGACATCCCCAAAAGAATATGTATAGAAACTTCACATCTCAAGGGTTGTATATTTTCATTTTTCTATCTCACTTGTTATAAAGATTTCAGCATGATTCGTTGAATTTCTTTTTTACAGGAATGTGGGGGATCATCTCGATGGGGTTGCAGTGCACTTATGTCCAATAATGCATTAGGTATAGTCTTAAGGAAATGTTTATGTATATAATCTATTATGTATAATCTTATAATTAAAGCTTCAAGTCCAGTGATTTGGGGAACTAGAAACTTAAGCATATTTTTGTAATAGTTAGATCAGAGGGAAGAGATATATCTTTGTATTCTTTTTTTTTTTTCAACGTAGAAGCCCCTTTATGTGTATACATTATTCAAGAAAAGCCTCTAATATCTAATGAAGTTTTATGGAACATATGCAGGGGGGTATCCTGTATGTACAACTATTGGGCGCACCCAAAGCATCACCACAAATCTCATTGGTAATTCCCTTCAACAAATTGCTTGTTATTGATACCATAATAGCTTTAATTACTTTTCTTTTCCTTCTGACATTCGTATGTATTTTTTTTTTGGGCAATAAACATGGTAGATAAAGAGTCTCCAGGCATGGGTGTTGTTGTAAAAATGTGGTCCCAATTGCCAGAAATGAATTGTTCGCTCTCTGTTTCTGTTATCTGTGACTCAAAGCAAGTTCAAGTGAGAAACGTTCCCTTTTCATTTTTATCCATTCCCATTTATTTAAACGATAACTAAAAATCTTTTGTTGATTCTTTTTTGCAGGGACCTAAGACACTCGAGAAGGCTGGGACTTGTAACTTTGTGAGTGTTTTGAAATCCTAAGTTTCAGCCCACATTTGTTTTGTGAAGTTATAAACCCACAACAGTTTATGATGCATTACTTAGCTTTTTCAAGCATAAATCTGTAACTTTTTGCAGCTGGTTATTTAATAACATATTCTGCAGGCTACTAAAATAACACATCCGGCTGGCTGTGCCAATGTGGCAGCTACCCAAGACAATGGATTGGGCTGGTTTAGCACCCTCTTAATCACGTATGTTCAAATTGCAAAATGATACAACGGAGACATGTATTATCCTTTTCTGATTTTTTTTCCCTTCAGATGTTTGTGTCTCTTTGGAGGTTACCTAGTAGCTGGAGCTGCTTATCGCTTCTTCTATCTTGGTATTCGTGGTATAGATGTATGTTTTTGAACCTCGCCTTGAAACATAGGATCTTTTAGTTGGGACTACCTTGTGGCTCACTTTCTGTTTATGTTCAGATTATCCCAAACCTGGAACTTTGGGCCAGCCTGCCTCATAGAGTTCGGGTATTGTTTCATTACTTTTTTGTCCTTGATTGTACATTGTGTCAGTGTATCTGTTAGATTGGTAGTTTTGACTCATTTGGGTTTATTTGGATTATTTTTCATCTCAAATGGACATTTTAAAATTTAGCTTATAAGAGACCGAGTCAGACGGGTTTAAAGTAACCTGAAATGTATTTTGAACGCATACATCCTTCTAAAATGCTTTATTCAGAGATTAAGATTACTGCTATGTTATTTTTTGTAATCAAGTATTAGTTCATTATTCAAAAATGGACAGGAACGTGTTTTCAGGCTAACCCAATCCGACCAGTACTAAAATTTGACCTGAACCCATCTTATCAATTCTAGTATTTGTGCTAGTCATACCCTTGGACAGAATGAAATGAATATATATGATAAAAGTGAATGTGACTCCGATCCATACATAAGCTTGCATGTAGACTATTCCTCCTAAAATAAATACATCACTTTCCTTTATGGGTTGTCCCAATATATATGCAACATTACACTTTTTGACAACGTTTTAATCCTGGATTACATATTTTCTCTTGGTGACCTTAAAATCATATTGGTAGTACTGTTTTGTGGGCTATCAGATTTCTCTACTTTGTTGTCATCAGGGATATTAGATACTTGACTGGTGGCTTAAAACTTGAACTTCACATCCATATGTATTTATAGGTTAAATTGTACTAAGCGTTCTTTTTTGTTTTCCAACTCATCTTTAGAAAAAAATGCAACATTAATCTTTGCAGAACTTATCAATGTCATTGGTTAGAAGATTTAGAGGACCCTCACAAAGTTACAGAAGCTCGTACTCACCTGTTGCCTTTTGACTTTCCAAATATAGCTGGTCTAACAATTTCTTTCACATGGTTGGAGGAAATTCCTAGAGTGACAAGAATTACCGGCGATTTGTATGCATATTTTTATCCACGAGAAAAAAACAATTAAACTGTTGATCTCGAGATATATGCTGAGATGTACTAATGAGGCTTCCATTGTATCAGAAGTTTTGATTCCAAGTCTTGATTCATATTTATCTTTCAGGCTCATGATTATTTTAGTTTAGGCAATTCTGTAACAGTGTAAAAGCCTGTGATGGCTGATATATTTTTCAATCTATTTATTTGATATTTTATTAATGGTGTTTTTTACCCACTGGTTGATTTGTCATATATATTATTTGTTCTAATTGTTGCTTTTATGTATGGCAAACGATCCACAATCTTTTTGTAAGGAAAAAGAAATTTGAACCCCTGAATCTTTTGGTTGGTGAATGACGCAATGTATCGTTTGGGAATATCGCACATTATTCACATTTTCTTTTCTTTGATGATATTTGAATCATTGATCTTTTGGTTGGAGATAATGGATAAGTGTGAATAGGACTGCAAACTTGGAAATGGGTTTGATATGGAACACTCTTTACACCCTTTTTTGTGTTTGGAACACTCGTAAACGCATCATATTGAGGGCGTAAGAAGTACAACAACAACACCGATATCCAATCACGCCAAAGAGTATATGGAGGTAAGGAGTGAGGGTCAAAATCCATAATTCAAAATAGACAGCTTACTATGTTTGGTTATTTGACTAAAATGTTAATCTTATGAAATGCATATCCCAACAGTTTTACATCTGATCGTGTTGATGGAAAGGAGGATGACGAAGAAGAAGAAACAGAAGAAAGTGAAGTTTGGAAATCGTATTACGTAGGAATGGGTGTTGGATTTGCTGTTGGATTTTGGGGAATTTGTGGTGTTGTATTTCTCAATCGTCGATGCAGACACTTCATGTTTGCGTCATTGAGTCACATGAAGGATTGGATATACGTAACAATGGCTGTTTATCTTTTGAAGTTTAAAAGGTAAATGCGTCTATCCTTGTACCATTATTTCCAGTTAGTTACATAGAAAATTAATGGACAAGTCCGTCCGATGGATATAAGAGGCCCTTAGAATGCATAAATTTTTATGTAAAAACAATTAAAGATATTCAAAATAGAAATAATTATATTAAAGTTAATGGGTTTTATTAAACATAGCCTTAAAGTTGTGTTTAAATAGTTGTGACATGCATAAAAATCTCATATATTATCAAAACCCAAAGTTAGGTCTAATAGTTGTTCATCCATCAACCAATCCACTTTGGTGGGTTGGTCAGGGGTATCTTTCAAATCCACTATGTGGGCCCCGGGGGTGAGTTTTTTTTAGGTCTCTGGTTCGAGCCTGGGGTTTCTCATCTCAAAGGTATTTTCCATCAGGAGGGGGTTGGAGGTCCAGAAAATCTCTGGTTAAAATTGTCTCCAACACGTCTGAATCGAAACTAACTTTGTAAAAAAAAAAAAAAAAGTTGTTCATCCATCAAAATTTATGTAGGAAATTTAACTATGATAAAGAAAAACTAACCAATAAAGAGGAAAAAAAGGGGGGCCTCGAGTCTCGAACATGTAATATGTTACGGAAGAAAACAAAAACTCTTTTCAAATGGCTTGTATATTTTGAACTTTTTATTTACAAACTTAAATCATTTATAGTGATAATCAGTATGAATTTTTGGCCCTGCCCTGTACAGCTGAGCAGTTGTACAGACCCAAAATCGGCCCTGTTAATGAATTAAAGCCGTGTTTTTTTTTTTTTTTTTGATCTATTTAGTTAACAATGCACTACATTCATATGCAATCTGATATTCTGATCATAGTTGTTCACCATGGTGCTTTGTTATATTTTATTTCCGATTTTATCATCTTATTATTTTGCCTTGCAGGGTTTAGGGATGCATTAGATTCATAAGGAATCTCATACTTCTCAGTTGACATGCTGCAGCAAATCGAATTATCATAGTGTTAGTAATTACTAAAGTATTGTATTTGATCATCTATCTAGAGGTTGTTTCTTATAATTAAAACTTTGTGTGTTTTATTTCCTGAATAAAAACTCACAGCTAGAATATATTTGTTAGTGATTTAACAAATTACTAAAACTTTTTATGTTTTATTTACTGAATAAAAGCTCACTATATTTGTTAGTGATTTAGCAAATCACAATACCATACCAATTTTAAATAAATAATTCCTATAAATAGGGGATATGATTATAGCACAATTAAAAGTTTGAAAGAAATTTGAAAACTCCAGGCTATTTATTTGCATGTTGATCGTTTTTTATTAGTTCCACTAGCTAATCAACTCGGGTTCAACCCAGGCCGTTTAATTAAAATTTTAAAACCAAAACTATGTATAATAGTAACTAAGATGCATTTCAGTGTTAACTAAGATGCATTTTAATAGTAACTATTAACTGTATCTTAGTTACCATTAAAATGCATCTTAACTTCATCCCTGTCCTCCATGACAGAGCCATGGCACTAAGGGCAACGCCCACCACAGGGACAGTTTGCAACGGAAAAAAGCATAGGGCGCGAAATGCGAATATTGCCAACCACAGGGACCATTTGTGACATTTTCTCTTGATATTTTAAGTTTGATATAGATAAAGATATTGATATAAATATCCAGATAGAATATATTTGCTTAAATAAGTGGGTAACGAAATAGTGTAGAGAAAAGAGAGATGTCAGATGTTAATGTGTTTTTTTTTATGTTGATGAAGATAGATACAGATTTTTATATATATTTATTTATATTGTATTATTATTTCAAAAAAAATTATTTTCATAAGAGTTAATTACACTTTTGGTCCCTGAACACAACAATGACCATTATATCCATCATGTGCAAGTCACGTGACCTGAATTTTAACGACCGTTAGTGATTTGGACCAAAAGTGTTGATGGAGGTTCAAAGTCAAAGATCAAAACCGTAATTTATGAAAGGTAGAGATATAACCTGTGATTTTTGACAAACCACATGGGCGATTTTTTCAATTAACTCTTTTAAAAAAAATGGTTACATGACACCACCTAAACCCTTCCTGGGTTAATTACCAAAATGGTGTAATTGAAAATTTTAATTATCAAAATGGTGTATATTAAAAAATATTTACTAAAGTGGTGTTTTTTTAAAAATATATTTACCAAAATGGTGTTTTTGAAAAACTTGATTATCAAAATGGTGTATATTAAAAAATATTTACTAAAGTGGTGTTTTTTTTTCAAATATATTTACCAAAATGGTGTTTTTGGAAAACTTAATTACCAAAATGATGTATCACCCATTGTACACCCTTAATTAGAAGTTGCTAGATAAGTTGAGATTATTAAATAAAATCCATGCCATATCTTATATTATATATATAGTATGATTGTTTTAGTATATCGTCAACTTTGTTTAGATGACATTTCTATTCTTTCAGCTGATTACATGCGATATTCACGATTTCTAAGGAACAAAAAAAATTGATGGCGTAACAGTGAAGGAGTTCATTGATGCTCGAGATGATATATAGTGGTCATGCTTCGATCATTTGGTTGATCTTGCTACTGCGAACAGAAAATTAAATGGGAGATGTGTTACTAGAAGGTAGGTTAATGTATACAATTAACATCATATAAAAGAGCACATGTGTTTTTATTTAAGTTATTTGAATCTAAGGTATTCACTTCGTAAGCAACTAAAGTATGGTTTAAATTGCCTTGTATGTTATTGTTTATTGCTTTATCGAATAGGTCAATTTAAGTGATTGATATCCCTTTTCCTGGTTTGTAAAAACTAGACTTTAAGTTGGCTTATACACTGTTTTTTGTATGAAAGTTGAACTTATTGGAACGTGAGTGTTCACTATTTTTTTTTTTCTAAGATGGAGGTTTAGCTATCATACCAAATTTTGTTAATTAGGATGTTCATTTTAAATTTTGGTACTTATACAAAAAAGAATATATAGAATGAAATTAAAGGTATTTATTTATTAAAGATAATAATGAAAGTATTTTGCATTACTAAAATATAAACATTACGATAAAATGTTAAAATTTTATATTATAAGTGTAAAAGTATAAATGTAACATTCCGAATCTTTTATGTTGACATTTTGACTTAACCGTTAGTCCACGTCTAATTTCGTTAAGTTATGTGCCCTAAAAGTGTTAAATAATTAACCGGTCATAAGTTTAAATGCAATATGTGATTAAATGCTATGTATTTAATATAATGATGATTAATGTGCTTAAATGAATGAATATGTAAAGATTAAAGATATATTATAGCTAAAAACGTGCTTGATAAGTCGTTACGTATTCCCGTTAGTTATTTAAGCCATAACTATAAAGTTAGCAAGTAGAGGGGCCAAGGATGGGTCATTTCTAACTCTTAATGGCTGGAGATTAGGGTGATTTAACCCTCATTTCAGTTTTAATCACCTCCTAATTGTCTCACAAGAACCTAAATATTCCCTTAAGCAATCCTTAAGAAATCTCATTGATTTGGTGGTGGTTTTGGCTAGGAATCAAGCCCTGTCGATCATCTACAGGTATATTGAGTGAATCCCCTTTGATTTATTGTCATTTGAGTCATTCATATTGATTCATTTATGGTCATTAGGTTTGGGGTTGGTTTGATTGAGATTTAGTATCGTTTAATGATTTTTTTCCGATGATTAAACGTCCCCATAATGTTTATAATCAATCCGTTGATTGATGGATGTTTTCATAGCATCAAATAGGCTTGAAATGTGTCATTTTTATGTTAAAAGGTCGTTCATGGGTTTTGTTTTGAGTTGTAATCGGTAAGGAATGAAACACAATGAGTTTTCCCCGTATACCCAGTAGGTGCAGCACACAAGTGAAAGCCGGGAGGGAGTGTGGAGTAGAGTGCGACACACTCATGTGGTACCCTCAGCAGGTGTGGCGCATCACATTCATAGGTGCCGCGTACCATTCTACTTTTCATGCTCAAATTGTCCGTTTTGTATTTAGTTCGTTTGTATTTTGTTTTTTAGGTTGTCGGGTGTACGTATCAAACACAGTAGGCCTATTATAAGTTTGTTAGTCCTAGATATGGTACCCCGTAGACACCTCTATGTCAATAATGATACTAGATAGTGAGTTCACTGAATATAGACAAATGTCAGTTTCAATGAAGAAATGTCGCACTAGTTAAGTTAAGTTAAGAATACTTAAACAATAATGAAAATAAGTAAATAATTTTGACAAAGCAATAAAGAAAGTAAATGGTGGAACACAAATAGTAATTTTCAAATGTATTTTATTTATTGACTTAAATAAAATACAAGGTTGTTGCAGAACCAAGATAATACAAACAAGTAAATATCCTAACAACCTTTGAATTACAAAGTGATCTAAACTCGGAAATACTCTATACGATCGAAACACTTAAAGTTGTGAAATGTTCCTTTTTGCGATCGAGAGTATATTGCACAAGTTCACCAAGAAAAAATATTGCAAGTGTAATTTCTTGGTTGCGCAATGCCTTCTATTTATAGGCAAAGTTCATGCTGACGTGGACAATGACCGTACAAATATGGTTGAGAGCATTTAAGAAATTATATCTACTTCCTTAAATGTTTTATTTAAAGTAGAGAATAAAGTCACATTGATGTGACTTGTTAAGTCCATGTCATTAACTCAAATAAAAACAGCTCTCAATCCTAATTAGGTCGGATATAAATTTGCAGTTTATATATGGTAGTGAATATTGGTGAGAGTTTACATTGATGTGACAATGCAATTTGATGTAGTTCGACCTTAAGAGGATTACTTTGTTCCAATGGCTACTAGTTTTTTATACTAATAACTTTGGATCAAAGTTGTAAACCCAATGCTATAGATACAATAATACAAGTCTATATAAAAATATTAAATTATATAAATGACTTATTTGAGTCACCCAAATCTTTATATGTTTAACTTATATATTAAACCATACAAAATATTTGGGTTCGAATTAACCTAACCAAATAACCCACCAAAATCCAAATTAAGTGACCCGTATGATCCAAACCTATTCAGATCAGGTTGGATCTGGTTATATGGGTATGAGTATCTTTTACCTTCTTTGTAAGTGTGTATGTAGATGTGTGGGGTCACACATCCTCTTCCTAATAAAAGAGGATCACTAAAAGTTAAAGGTTTTTAAAAATTTGCCAAGTGGCAACTTATCCTCTTTCCTTCTTAAAAAAAACCTATATATCATTTCTCTTTTTTTCCTTTACTTTA
>JAOEHQ010038926.1:0-12505 GCA_025447715.1 Asclepias incarnata | reverse complement strand
TTACTTGTATTTGAACGATAACAATATAAAGCAAACTAGGAGTTTTGGCTTTTGGTGATTCAAGATCTAGCAATCTCCGGGTATTGCTCGACGTGTTGTGTATGAGATCATAGAGGGGTTTTTCTTTAAACCCTAATTATAGTTTCATACTATTTATTGGAGCTTTGCTAAAAGGTACACATTCATTACTTTGTTAATTTATATATTACATAGATTTATTCCGCTGCGTGCTCGTATGAATTATTTGATAATTGTGTTCTTAGATCCTAACAAGCTTGACATGGAAGTACATAGAAATATCTAAATGAACGAGTACTTGCATATGTACAAACACATTAAACACACAATGAACATGCACGAAACCATACATAAATGAACAAAGTATTAGTATGTTATTACAACATTCATCCCATAAGGGAGCATACGGGTTCGAGACTACATGAATTTAAGTCTATCAAGGAAGCGCAAAGAAATGCTCATATCCCTAAACCTAGCTAACAAAAGATGCGCGAGCGTCCCTTGATCCAAGCCTCCTTGCTCTATGAGCTCCTAGTTTTGAATCCTTTGGTTCTACTGATTTCCTGAAAAGTATACTAAAATATGTCAACACGAGGTTGGTAAGTTCGTAGGTTTTTGCACAAAAGAACTAGTAATGAACTTGAAAACCTGTTGATTCTTTACAAACATAAAAGTTTCATACGATATATAAGAGCGCAGAGTTACATACCAAATGTCACGAACACACAAACAATGCACGCAATTACACATAATGTGCCTAATGCACACACGGCCAGGACTAGTACCAGGAATGCATCTCAAAGGTACTAATGATGGGTCCTATGAACACAGGCCGACTTGATACCAAGGAATGAACATGTATGAGTAACTCTAAACAAACAACTCAATGACAGTACATATTGTACATAATAAAACAGAAATCGACAACTGTTAGAAAAACAAGTATACTTTCCACCCCAAAACACATAAAAGATGGGCTACGAAACTCACCTGACGAAATTGAAAAGTATACATGACCTAGCATAATGATTTTGAACACGAACAATCAGTGTCAGCCTACAATATGCACTCGAACAATCCAAATGTCTCACACTACCATAAATCACATAGTAAGTACTAGAACTTAAATGTACATGTCTATGCCCTGTACTAGTATCTTAAAAAATGCCATTATATCTCGTTTAGTGTCACATTATTTGTAAATAACTTAGTTGTACTTGGTGAAATATTTGTAATGTTCATGACTTGTCAGTTATTCGTTTGGAATGCCCTTTTCAGTTAATGACGTTGAAAACACTTTTAAAAGGTTATAAGTCGTTTAAATGTTATCACAAAATGCCCACTTTGACCAATGCCTTTGGAAAACACTTTTAGAGTTCACAAATCGTTAATCATTATTAGAAAAATGACCATTTGTCTAACTCTTTTTAATGTCGAATAATATGTCCAATACATATGTCATTTGTCGTCACTCGTTAAAATATCCGTTTTAATGTCGCTTTATGTATGCCAAATCGTCTCTTGACCCGACTTATCTCGTCAATTACTAATGTCTATCTTGTCTCGTATATATATATATATATGTGTGTGTGTGTGTGTATGTGTGTATGAATTTCGTTTATAAAGTCTTGTTTTAGTCATTAAGAGGTTTAGGTTTTTCCTTATTTAATTCAAATGACAAGGATTTATTTGGAACTCGAAGGAACGAACACTCGACAATATGACCCAAATATACTTGACATCAAACGCAAATTTTGACTCCTCACGACACCAAAACACGATTACACTCGGAAAAAAAGACCACAAAATAACAACCAAATGTACATACACACACCAACAACAGTATATACACACATACGACCTATACATTCATACACACTAACATACGCACACTAACATGCGCGCACACACACACACACGCAAACTAGGACACACACACACAACCATACACACACTCATGAACTCTACACACACACACTCTCTCTGATTTTTGAAAGGAACCCGAAAGAAACAGAAGGAAAAACCAGAAAACAGAAAGAAACGCGAAGAAATGAAAGACGAAGAAGACCAGGGAGGACCACGAAGAAGTTATTCGTCTGACAATCAGACACGAAGAAGTTCTTCGCACGAAGATGTTCGACACTTGAAACCCTAACCCTAATTCGGCTTGAGTCACGAAAAAGAAGAAGAAAAATGGTACCAACTTTGACCGACGCGTAGATGACCTGCCATGACCAGATCCGACACGAAACACAAAGAAAACAAAAAGGTCTTGGCCAAAACAAACAGATCTAAGTGTTTTTCCTTAGTAACTTTCGGTTTCTTTCAAGTTTATGAGATACTCATTTGTTTTTCTTTAATTTCGACCGAAAATACATATATATGTATGGATTTGTATGATTTTCGTTTAGATTCATGTTTTATGTGTTTAGATCTTTGAAATCTTACCTTACAAGAGAAGAAGAAGAAGATGGTAATGTAGATAGAGAAATAGGGCGCGGCAGAGAGAGGGAGAGAGGGAAGAGAGAGAGAGAGAGAGAGAGAGAGAGAGAGAGAGAGAGAGAGAATGTGCAAACGAGAGGGAGAGAAGGGAGGAAGGGAGGGTTTAGCTTGGCTTTCACTCCCTTCATCTTATTTGACTTTCTCTATAAAACATTTGACCCGTCGATTACATGAGACTCGATGCTCGTATAAAAATTTAAATGACACCAATGAATGTATTTTTCGATTACCTTTAAAACGACTACAAATATGACTATATTAATTATTTAAAAATTCTTTTTGTTCAATTTTAAGTGTTTTACAGTTTATTTGACATTTCTACAAAACAACTAATATTTCTTATGATCTCGAACTCTCGCACCAATTTTCCAAATACTAAATGCTCTCCAAACTCGAATGAACATGAACTCGCTTAACTTCATACTTAATGTTTTACAACTGCACTCGTACATAAATTTAATTGACTAATGACGGACTTTATGGCCTTGTACATGAACTGAAATGAATGACGGGCGGGACGTTCCGATGACGGTTGTCACAGATGACATTGTCATTTTTAATCAATGACTTATATACATTAACGAAGCATTATTCAATAGTCCATACTTATTCATTGTTAATTTGTAGAGGTTACACAAATGTATATCTATACTATTATATAAAGCAAACACCCCCCCCCCCCCCTTTTTTCTCAAATGATGATTCAATCTACCTATTCTACCCCTTACTTTTATTCACTAATTTAAACATCTCCGCTTAATATACCTATAATACCCTTAAAGAAATTAATTTACAACATCTACCATTTAACTCATAAATAACTACACTACCCACTTTTACATCAATAATATTTACATCAATAACATACACTACTTGCCTCCACCACCACCACCACAAGTCGGCACCGCCACCACCTGTCGCCGCCACCACCACACCGCCGCTATCGCCGCCGCTACCATCATCGCCGTCGCATCGCGTGGGCATTCGTCTATTATATATTATAGGGGAGGGATCCAGAAAGAAGTGAATTAAAGAAAGAAATGTAAGAAGCTTTTTAATTCATTCATTTTACCTTGTTATTATTATTATTATTTTTTATTTTTTAAAATAAAAGTTCATTCCAAAAAAAAAAAAAAGTTAAAAAAAAAATAATCCATTTCCGATGATGATATGGTACGGGCTCCGTCCTGAAGGGTATTAATAAAGGATAGCTGGTGGGGTGATAGGTCATAGGGGTGATCTACGACAGGCTCCACCCTGGATTGACCGACTCCGCCCTTAGTCATGCGGGCTATGCTCTTTGAATTTTTTTTTAAATATATATATATCTTTTTGGAATGTATTTTTATTAAAAATATATAAAAATGAAAAAAACAACATAAAAAAAAACACCATCTTCTTATGATAACGTTATAATGTTTAACAATGTTTTTCATTTGCATAAGAATCTATTCTTTGTCTTAACTCTTAAGTAACTAATTATATAACTTTTAATATTTAATGTTACTTTGCTATTTGATACAATGAAACATCTTAACTTATATAATTGTATTACTATATTTTTCATAATGTTATTAATTTATAGTAATTTAGTTAATTAAATTTACTTTTACGAATAATTCAGACTTGACTTCTTGTTTTATTTTACATTGTATATCATGCAATTTATTTACAATATTAATAGTGTTTAATATTTATGATTTCTATATTAACAGATAATTCACATCTTATTCAATAACTAGTTAAACCAAACCAGATCGTTTAATTATAATAATGTTATGTTTATATTTATATCAATAGTTAATATTACAAATTATGTTGTTCAAATAAAAATAAAAAATAGCTGGTAAAAAATTGTAAATAAGTTTGAAAATTTTCATAATATTATCTCGATTTTGTTAATTTCTAAACTAATTTTTAGCAATCAATCACCAAGCTAAATAATAGGCTAATTGAGGATTCATATCAAAATTTCCTAATATAATGTATTCCCCATCGAGTATATGTATGATTTGACCGCATTGCTTTTGTCATAGTGTCATCACGTTTGTTTTCTTTGTATTATTGTATTAGGTTTTTATTTATATTTTCATCAAGTTTATATAACTTTTGTAAAATTCTCGATCAAAAGTTGTTATTCTTATATAACTTCCTTACTAATTTATTTATTTTTGTTACAGAAATACAAATGGAATATCAAGATAATGTTATTAACTTGGACGAAGATGTTGAGAGGAATCACGATGCTCCTACTCATAGCGATGCTAATTCGAAACGGAAAAAGACTTCGCAAGTATTGAATTTCAAAAAAAAAATGATAACTGTTAAACCGGTCAAATCAAACCGGATTAATTGGTTTTAGTTGGTTTGATTTGACATAACAATTTGAACGGATTGGTTTGAAAAAATTTTAAACAGTTTATATTGGTTTAGTTGAGATTTTAAGCTAAAACAGGTCAAACCGAACCATGCACATCCCTACCTAAAAATACCTAATTTAAAAGGCACTTGTTAAATTTTTTTATTTTTTTTTAAACTTAAAGGCCATATGATGCACAAGTATATGCATTGTGGTATCAAAATAACCATAAAGATAACATTAATCAATTGATAAAGTATATACTTATGTATCATTAAATAATCTGATCATGAAAACTGACATATAATTATTTTTTTTATAATTTAGCATGAATCATAACACAACAACCACAGTAATAACAACATATACAAGTATCGGTCATTATGTAACACACGGTATTAAAATAATAATCTGATAATGAAAACTTATATGTGAATATCTCTTATTATTTAGCACGAATCATAGCATATCAACCACATGAAAATAACAACATAGTATTGAAATAATCATAAAGATTAAAATTAATACAAAAGGGTCATATACAAAAGGTAAAACGACGGATAAAAAGTAAAAATAAAAATAAAAATAAATGAATAAAGAAGATGAAATGAATATATCTTATGATAAGAAAAGAAAAACATTCAATAATAAAATAATAAACAATGGTAACAAATACTATGAATATGAAATGAATATATATCTTATGATAAGAAAATAAAAACCTACAATAATAAAATAATAAACAATGGTAACAAATAATATATAGGATGAAATAGATAATAAAGAAAAAAAATATGTACCATGTATTATTGATACATGGGTTTATTGGTGGATGGTGGACGATATTAAAAAAATAAAAACAAATAAGAAAGATGAAAAATCAAAAATCAAAAAAAAAAAGAAAAAAAAGTAAAAGAAGAAGACAAAAAAGGCACGCAAAACGATATTCCAAAATTATATATATATACACAATGTAACCTTATTTTATTTTATTTTTTTTCATTTTGAGCGGCAAAATAAAATGTAACCTTTTGCCATATGTTTACCACTTTTTCTCTTTTTAGCTTTGTCATATGCACATGTTGATACTAATATAAAACATCGAACTTGTTTAAAGTATATATTATTTGAATGTTGGAACTTTCATTTATAGACCAAATCAGGAGCATGCACGGTTAAATAATAACGGATGTTTAAAAAGTACAAATGTATCAGACAACAAAAATATGAATATTATAAAAGTTTCATATTGTCAAATTGTTTAATTAATACTATAGGTTTTATTAGTTTTATGTTGTTTGTAATTTATTTATTTTGTCTATGATTTTTCTTCTCATAACACAATCATCTTTTGATGCAAGAATTCAAGAATCGGATAATCAAAAGGCCTCGCCCAACCATATCACTAAATTCTCAAATTCTCATTGTTACATCAACGCCACATCATTCCTTCCTCCCAGAATTTACCCCCTACCAACAATACCATTATTCTCCCCAAATTTTCTAATTTAAACGGCTAAAAAGCCCTTGGAATACGCTCGTAATCCCACCACCATCACGTTCTGCACTGCTTGAGGAGAACATGGATCCAGAACGTGAGCCAGAACGTGGCCCGTGCCAATGGTGTTCTGGAAGTCTCGTGAGAATGTGGAGCAAGGACGACTTGGTGTTATTGGTGATTTCAGAACGACGAGAATGTGGGTTGAGAACGTATGCATTGGTTTATAATTCTTCAGAACCTGAATAACCCGACTCGAATAACCCGAAATCCAAATAACCTGACCCATCAACACCCCTACCTATGGTTTCTCCTTTTAAAAAAAATGAAGAAATGAACCGAAGAACCCATAAAGAAACGGAGTAGGTATCATCATGGAGGGCGACTTAAAGACTATGTAGTGCACGTGGAAAGACATGGTGATAGGTTGATGTTGGTGAGTTTGGTGATAGAAGAGGAGACCATAAACGTGATTAGCTTGTATGCTCCCAGCCGGGCCTAGGAGAGGTTGAGAAGAAGGGTTTTTGGGACTCACCGGATGAGCTTGTGAGGAGTTGACAAGAGCACCAGTGACTATTTTTAGGAGGGGACTTAAACGAGCATATAGGATTAAAGGCAGACGGTTACCCGGGTGCACATGGGGGTTTCAGGTGAGAGAGGAATGAAGAAGGACGCACGCTATTAGAGTTTGCTACTACACACGACCTGATTGTCGCAAACTCTTTCTTCAAAAGGAGAGATACCCAGCTGATTACCTTCCAGAGTGGACGACACAACACACAGATGGACTATTTCCCGGTGCGTAAAGGCGACTTTAGGGTATGCAAAGACTACAAGGTCCTTCCTAGAGAGGATTGCTATTCCTAACATAGACTATTGGTCTTGGGTTTGCTCTTGAGTAGTCGAACAATCAATATCCAGAAGGTTGCAATGCCAAGAATCCTCTAGAAAAACCTAACAAGTGAAGCGACAGAGACGTTTAGATCGACGACTAGCACGAGGTTTACAAGGGATATTCAAGACGGTTTGCATATGGAACTTGATCAGTTGTGGACATCACTGGCAAATGGCACGAGAAAAATGGCTAAGGATGTACTAGGGGTAGCCAGAGGGACCATAAGGCAACATAAAAGGGGTAGGGAATCTTGGTGGATTAGCGAAGAGGTAAGGTCACGACAAAACAGAGTTGTTTTAAAGAAAATATCAAGAGCCAAAACGGGACACTAGAGGATTGGTCTTTGGCAAGGGAGAGGTACATCGAAGCCAAGTGAGAAGCAAAGAAGAGTGTAGCTAAAGAGAAGGAAATAGCGTATGAAGAACTGTATAAGAAATTGGACTCCAAAGAGGGTGAAAAAGCTATCTTCAGGATTGCTAAAGCCAGGGAGAAAAGACAAAGGGATCTAGGAGACATCATATATATCAAAGACGAAAGCGGATGGAGCATTGTGAAGGAAGGCGACATCAGGAAAAGATGTGAAGAATATTTAGCCAATCTTTTTAATGGGAGAGGGTCAGTGTGAGGTGAAGGAGGATTTGACCACAGTACAGGCTCGTATACATTCTACGATGACGACGATGATACGAGGATCAGCCAAGAGGAAGCAAGGTTTGCCCTAAAGAAGATGGGGAGAAATAAAGTAGTAGGTCCAGACCAAATCTTTATTGAGGCATGGAGATGTCTGGGGGATGTGGGGGTAAGTTGGTTGATAAGCCTCTTCAACAAAATTTGGACAAGTGAAAAATTGCCAGAGGAATGCAGACTTAGTGAGGTTATCCATATCTACAAGAACAAGGGGGGATGTGTAGAACTGTAGCAACTACTGGGGCATTAAACTTCTAAGCCATACTATGAAGCTATAAGAGAGAGTAATTGAGATGAGGCTTATGAGGGTCACGAATGTGGCAGAGAACCAATTCGGTTTTATGCCAGGGAGGTCGATGATGGAGGCTATCCACATCACTAGAAGACTTATGGAAAAGCATAGGGAAAGACAAAAAGCACTACATTGCGCCTTCTTAGACCCGGAGAAGGCGTACGATAGTGTACCGTGGGAGGTGATTTGGAGGACTCTACACGCGAAAGGAGTTACTGATAGATACATTAGTGTTATCAGGGATATGTACGTTAGAGCGAGGACTGCTGTTAGAACCCCTGTGGGGAACACTGAGCTTTTCTTGGTAGAAGTGGGCTTACACCAGGGTTCGGCACTTAGCCCTTATCTTTTTACCTTGATCTTGGATGAGTTGTCGAGTGGCCTACAAGAGGAATTAACGTGGTGCTTGATTTTTGCCGATGACATCGTGCTTATTTCGAAAACAACAGAGGATCTAAACCTCAGGTTAGAGAGAAATGGAGAGGAGCCCTTGAAGACAATGGATTGCGCGTCAGCCGAGAGAAGACCGAATACCTACGATGTGACTTTGACAAGGACGAAATCAGGCATTGGGGAGCAGATTTTACATCCGAATGAGTCTTTTAAATACCTAGGGTCAGTGCTACACAAATTAGAGAGGATAGATGAAGACGTTTCTAATTGGATACAAATTGGATGGATGAAGTGAAGAGCGGCTACATGAGTCATGTGCGACAAGAAGATCCCGCTAAAGCTGAAAGGTAAGTTCTACAGAGGCTATCAGACCGGCTATGCTATATGGATCGGAATGTTGGCCGATGACGAAAGCCCAGGCTTCTCGGGTGAAGGTGGTTGAGATGAGGATGCTAAGGTGGACATGCGGAAAGACCTTGTTAGACAGGACCCCAACGGGAGTCTTTAGAGCTGTACTCGAAGTAGGGACCATCATTAACAAGCTCAGGGAAAGACGCTTGAGATGGTTTGGCCATGTTAAGAAAAGAGACCAAACGACACCGCTTAGAGAGTAGAATCGATTCAGGTGGATGGGGTGAGGAGAAGGGGTATTCCTAAAATGAGGTGGGGGGATAAACTAGTGAATGACCTAAAGGAGCTTGGCTTGTCAAAGGACATAACGTATGATAGGAATTCTTGGAGAACTAGGATTAGAGTAGAGGAATAAGATAGGTTTTTTTTTTTTTTTTTAATTTTTAATTTTTTTTATGTGGCTTAGATTGACAACTTTTGCTTTATTGTCTTACCGAAGGACGCTTGTGATGGTTTGGCTGGGTGAAGAGATAGGCCTAAACTGAGGTGACTTGACGCTTGAGATGGTTTGGCCAGGAGAAGAGGTAGGTCTAACTGAGGTGAGAGGATAGAATATCGAATGTCCTAAAGGTGCTTTGCCTGTCGGAGGACATGGCTTGGGAGAGGAAGGCTTTTTTTTACGTAGCTTAGTTTTGTCGACTTCTGTCTATATAGGTTTACCGAAGGTCGCTGGAGATGGTTTGGCTAAGAGAAGAAGTAGGGCTAAATCGAGGTGGGAGGTTATTTTAGCGTTTGACCCAAAAGAGGTTGGCCTGTCGGAGGACATGACCTATGATTGGAATACTTTAAGGACTAGGATTAGTGTAGAGGAATAGGATATATATTTACCTTTTGGGTGGTTTAGGGGTAGTTTTCATGCCGGCAGGCGGCCTAGGCTTCTTTGTAACATAGGTAGTTTAGCCTACTTGACCCTATACGGGCTTATCGGACCTTATGCCTACTATGTTCTTATCTGCTTATATGTATGTTTTCCTGCATGATACGATTCTTATATGCTTGTATGTCATGCTGGGAGGGGGTTAGGGGAGCTTTGCACATGTCACCCTAATAGTTGCTCTCGTCTCTTATGCTTGGTATAATGTATGTTGTTACGTATAATATGTTTTTATGTTTTTATTTAATATGTTCAAATAGGTTCTTATGTTATATGTTTTTGTTTGATATGCTCTAAGTAGTTTCTATGTTGTATGTTTTGTTATTTTACCCTTTTCGTAATGTAATAAGGTGATACTCGACGAACTTCCCTTATACTTTCACTCGCTCTTTCTCTTTTTGGCTGGGGGTCCTTATGGAAGCAGTCTCTCTACCATTGGGTAGAGGTAAGATTGTCTACATCTCACCTCCCCCATACCCCGCTTATGTAGGGATTGGGTTACAATTGTTGTTGTTGTTGTTGTGGATGCTCATCAATCATTAAAAGACAAGAGAAGGAGTCTGAGCATCAATGTGATTGACATGTGAAACATACTCAAGCATCAATGGGAACAATTGCCTATAATTAGAGACACTTCTTCTACAAGAAAATAGTGGAAGAGGGGAGAGATGACAGAGAAAAGACTTTATTGTTTTACGTTATGCTTCTTTCCCTTATGTGTACTCCTGAACTCATCAGCGACATGCCTCAGCAGGCAATCGTAAAGTTCAAGCCAATACTTTCAAGTGTGTTCAAGTTTTAGACTACGAGTAATTTATTTGTCATTTAATTAGGCGAGTTTAAGTTTTTTTTGTGTCAAGCTTATTTCCACAGCTCACCTTGTAATTCGTTGAGTCAAAATCTATAAAGAATTATCCATTAAAAAGTATACTTAAGTGTTGTTCAACTTTAATCGTCTTACTTTGTGTTACATGCACCTAGTGTAGGGACCAACACTTTATTTTTGTCTTACTTTTTTTTATATATATATTTTAATCACATGTTTTATTTTATTTATGTTAATATATAATTTATAGTAACATCATGTAACAATAATAAATACAATGGTCAATTATATACACATTAAGATGGAATTAATTTCTTCATTTAAATATTTTTCACTCAACATATAAAATCAATAACTTGTAACCCCATTTTGTTCCCTTTTGCGTCTTATTTTATATTTTATATTTTATTAGTTACATGTTTTATTTTATTGTTATTGGTTATGTCGGTATAAGATTTATACTAACATCATGTATCCACAATCAATATAAATGTAAAAGTTTATATTTATATTAACATCATGTGTCGGCTACAATATAACTAATATATACACATTTATATTCTAATTATGTTCCTCATATAAATTTTTTCCAACAGCATGATTTTTTTCATACAATGAACTAAAAAATCCTTTTTAGATGACATGTGTGGTCTCAATTATATGCGACCTTTTTATATAAAATATTGGTCTTGAGTTAAAAACGTTAATAAATAAATAAAAGAAAAGAAAAAATGGGGATGTAACACCATGCTCAGATTTGAAGGTAACAGTCTCACAGTTTCTATTATTGTGAAAGAAAAGCAGAGTGAAGCCTGTTTCTGAAACCAGGGTTTAACATTTTCTTTGCTTTTATGCTAATGACATAAATCGTCCTTGTGCTTCTTTTCAAAATTCATTTTCATCTTACAAATTTAATATTTTCATATTTCGTCCTTAATTGATGTATTGTACTAAACCCGGCAGTCCACCAGTCGCCCAAAACACACATGTGATCCACTAACTTTTAAATACAGAATTTAGGGTTATTTATTTATATTAAATGACAAATATCCAATAAAACATGTCTTACTATCGAAAAGTGAGAGCCCATTTAAACTCAGATAGTCAATTGTTTTAACCAGATCCCGTTCTAAAGAAAAACTCTTAAAGTCCCCCAACTTTTGGGATTACCGGGATTCACACACTTGCCTCCAGGGTATTGTAAACGAGTTGAGTTTGAGTTTGGCTATTTTCGAGTCTTATCAATAAAGCTCGAGCTCCGCTCCTGAGTAATTTTAGATTTTCAAGCTCGGCTCATTTATAGTTTAAATTTATTTTATAATTATCTAATTTTTTATGTAACTATTTTTTATAAAAATCAATATAACTGAAATATTTATTTTCAATAATAATAGTTACAAATATACAAATATTTAATAATATATCTACTAAATAACTTATACTATATTCTTTTATATGTATTAGTTAAGATAAATAAAATGTCCGTTTAGGCTCACGATCTTAATGTAGTTTATTTTTCAAAGCTCGCACTCGATTAATAAATGATCTTAAATTAATGCTCGAATTCGTTTAGGCTCGACTCGAATCGAGCTTTTAGCGAGTCGAACTTGAATAGTTAATGAGTAACTTGACTCATTTATACCCCTAGTTGCAATATGTTGGAAAAAGTGTGTTTTTTCACCACTTTGGACATCAATAAATGTATGATTGAGTAACATACATTGATAACCATTTAATGGGTTTGTAGCCT
>JAOEHQ010038915.1:0-12506 GCA_025447715.1 Asclepias incarnata | reverse complement strand
GAACAAGGGCACTTTAATCGAGTCCAAAAGGACCATACTACATTAAGGCTTAAGTTATGACTAGTTTCCAGCACCCACATGACTATGCTACATAAAAATACCCACATCTCAAAAATTGCTAGATCCTAAGCCAGTAGAGAGTTGGGTGAGTCCTAAACTAATCAGCTGCACTAACCATCAAAAACTGACCGAAAATTTTCACTGCAACTAATTCAGAGACTACCCTATTGACAACATTATACTATGAACCTTACAAATTTACAACCAAGTACAAGAACTCAGGGAATTTTAGTAGGTATGGTTTTTGGAGTTAAATGTCACGCGTCAACAAAAGAACATGGAGTTCTCAAGATCTTCGTGCAATTTTGGCAGCTCGGGAATAGGTATACTTCCTACGGAAGTGAGGCTGTCCTTTCCAGAACTGTTTTCAACTGAACCATTAAACTTTAGAAACCGGCCCATTTGTTGGGCGGCAAGATGGGCGTACGATACAGGTGCAACTGCAAAACAGAATAAAGTAATGAATGAAACAATATTAGATTTAGATGTCACAACATGGGTGTGGTGAGTGCCAGGGCAAAGTGGGTTGACCCAGAATTTGTTCTAATCTTTTGTTACAAAACATTATGAATAATATTATACATATTGGAAACGATTATACATATTGGAAACTATTCGACCCTTTTCCTTGTAAACTATATTTAAAGTTGCCTGCTAGACCCATAGGAGATCAAGCATAGCCTGATTGATCGATTAAAAAATAAATGGATCGATATTTGCCCCCTCATTAGTGTAAACATAAGATGTGTGTTAAATAAGAAGATAGTACCGATTGAAGTTGTCGAGCTACTCCTTTGATACCTATGAAACACCATTTAGAAGGTCAATGATGTAAAGATTAACTTCAACTCTTATTATTTTAAAGAAATTATGTACTATCATGCCATGAGATTTTCAAAAAATGGGCGATAGAGTTTTTGACTACTTATGCACTTACAATTGAATACATCATTTTCGGACAAAAGCTCTCGTTCAAGCCAAAAAAAGGGATCGAATTGACAAAAATGCCTAAAGGTGGGATAACAAAAATATGTTTTGTATAACGCAGTGAAATGACTAACGTTATCTTCATTACAAAATTAAAACTAGAACAAACAAAAATAAAGCAAAGAATTTTAAATGTAAGATGAACTTTTTTCTAAAACTTAATCAAAAGAGCCATGTCCACATTAGTCTAAAACTCAACTAATTTCTATGGTCCGCTAGAAACCATTAAGTTACATAAACTATTAGCTATTATCTGAAAATAACATGACATGTAACATAATCCATAGTTAAATACTCACACGTAGGATAGCGAAAGAATTAAATTCTGCAGGGCATCAGGAGAGAAACCAATCTCATCAATCAAGACATGATAGTGGGCAGGACGAGAAGTACCCTACAAATACAATAAATAACTAAGTGAATGCAAATAGCCATTTAATCTGATTATTTCAACTTCATATTTTGATGCCTCGTTAACACATTAAACATTGTTTACAAGTATTTCAAAAAAAAAAAAGACTTCTGTTTTTCTTCCTATTTTCTTTAATGTTACTTTTACAACTCGTCTCAAAATCAAAGTCGCCAAAATAAAGAATTATAAACAAAACTGGATCGAAGAAATTAATACGTAATGCGTGATGCCACCAAAAGGAGTAAGCAAGGGAATAGATATCTTAGTGTATTACTAATGTAATAGAAACAACGTAAATAAACATAAGGTTTTAAGAACTCACAATCAATCCCGGTTGAGTACACATGTAAAAATCATAATTTCTTGGGTGAACCACTTTACTGTCTACTACAGTACCTGAAGATACATACCCACAAACGAAGAATATGCTACTCAGGGAGAGTTCATTGTAGTTTAAATAGCTAAATGATTAAGACCAAGAAGAGAACAGACCAGGAGGGACATTTTCAGGGCCATTAGCTTGGAAAAGCTTTGTGTGATGATTCTTTTGAGCCACAATGATGGTGAACTTAGGAACATCAACCCCGTCAAGATATTGGTATGCCTGTATCATGCAAGGACTCGTATAAGTCGAACCATAAAAATCAATTATACAATAAAGTAATTCTACTTCCTCTCAAATAATGTGTACCTCAGTAAACTAAGCATTCGGTCTTGCAAGATGTTCATTTACAGAATCAATTTAGAAAGAGAATTACTAGGAAGCTGGGGCAACAACATAACTAAATGTCATAACTCATAAAACAACATAGTTGTGCAATCCTGCAAATAATTTTCTCCCTGATCTTCACCATGGTCCCAAGGTCCCATTCTTTTATCATATGAAGCAATTTTTTGATTACTGAATATATAAGAGGTGGCAAAACACGCAGGTGAGGCGGGATGGGTAGCGGGTCAATACATGCATGTGAGGTGGGCTGGGTAGCGGGTAAATACTGGTTCAGGTCAAAACAGGTGAATTAATGTGCGGGTCAAATTGGGTTCGGTCGAATTGAGCCAAACATTTTTTTTTGTCCACTAACCAAAACCTTATTGATTGAATAATAGTATAATTTGCTGAGAGATAATAATTTAGAACATTGTAAGCAATTCAATATAAGTTAGGCGAATCAAGTTGACCCTTAATTTATAGCTAATTTTCTACATCCGACCCATCAACAATAACATACAACCCAAATTGATTCGTTCTATATTAATAGGCTGAAATTGCCATTTCTAGAAATTATATTTGGTGCCATCAATACTCAACAAAAACGATAGCTTGTTGACCACTGCCAGACCATTTCAAACAATGACTGGGCACTGAAGGCAAACCAAATGGTGGTAAACAGAACACGAGGAGCATACCTTGATCATTTGTTCCAACTCTAAATTTATCACTTGATTGAACTGGGATTCGCTTACACCATCTCTGGAAAAAAAATTAAACAATTCCATAAAAATACTTAAAGATGTTAAATATGACACAACGGAAACATAAAAAATGGACTGCGATGTATTGACTTTCAATCCTTTTATGTTTGGGTGAGTGGGTGGTGGGAGTTTTTTTTATTAGGGGTGGGGGGGTGGGTGTGGGTGTTTTGGGTTTTGGGGGGGGGGTTAACAAGCTTTTTCAATAAGTTTTTCCATAACCCATAGCCAAGCATACACATACCATTACTTATTTTACCCATTTTCAGCTATATATTCATAAAAAGATGATGCAATTATTTATCAAAAAGAAACATGAAATAGTAATACCTGAATACAACAATTTGAGTTGGTTTTCGGTTATTGCTTGTTCGATAAAATTCAAGGAGTAGCTCTCTGTTCAAAACAATGTCAATAAAAAACATCAAGACAGCCATACTGGGACAAAAATATTAGTAACAAATGATGCTATCAAACATAATAATACCACTGTTAAAAGAGTCTAACTTAACCAGCTTAATATGAGTCACCTCAACTCCTGAATTTAGAACAGTTTAGATTTTTGAAAGAAACTGGGTAATTACTAGTGGTGGCAACTTCAATTATTTATAAGTAGATCGTTCGATTCAAAAGATTAGATTGTTACTGAAACATTACTTCTCGATACCATATCGTTTAAATTCATTAAAATTTCGGTACTGAGAATTAGGGTTGTATACATTAGTAAGAAAGGTCATTTGATTTGATCTGTTTACCAGACACACCCATTTTGGCACCTCTGGTGACTACCTTACAACAGCAGAATATTTGGAAAACAAATACTGGATTCATAAAACTAGAACATCTGACTCAATCTGAATTTGAGAGTTTCAGATTTCAGTTTTTGAAAGAGGACTCCAATTGTAGGACAGTGAGTATACATAGAGAGAGAAAAAACACATTTCACCATTGAACAACCTCATCATGCCCTTGTCTTCTCCATCCTCTAGCGGTTCAAATAAACCTTCAATCATTTCCACCTTCGATGATTGAGTCCTAGCAGATGCTTTATATCTTGATATCAAAGGCCATGAGTGAGATCCAACAACCTAGAAATGTGACCATTGAGAGACCAAAAGAACAATAAATATTCACCTTGTCCAGAAAAGTAATAGCCTGTGAACTATTAAATCAAGTAAAACATTACCGCAGCAATTGAAGGTATGTCGGAGTGACCTGGGGACCCATGAGAGACATCCATGCCCATTATCATTGTTGGAGTATCATGTATGATGGGTATACGGGAAGACTGTTCTATTGCTAACAAAGAATTGATCCCACCAAGCTTAAAATTACACACACAAAAAAAAAAAACAAAGAGTAGTTGATTTAGGTTTAAAGGATTAGTAAAAGAGGTCTAAATTTACAACTCTAAAGCTTTAAACTTAATACCTTCGTATTAATTTTCAAAAGCACATTCGTGAGATACTGGCCAGTGATCTTAACAGGACATATGCATTGTGTGGGAATTCCATGGTCGCTTAAACATTTTTTCTTCCAAGGACCTTAACACATTAATAGGCACAATAAATGAGGAGCGGTGGTACTAAAGTGAAATACATTTTATATATGATGATAAACAGACTTGGTACCATATAAGTCACAACTTTTCCTCTCTGGTAAAATGCAAAGGAGAAAGTCAGGAAAACCCGGGAGCTTTGATGAAAGCTGGTCAAACATCTTTTCCACGCGTACTTCAGGACCATATTTTCGATTTTGTGGGTCTTCCTCCATTAGTGAAAATGGGCGATCAATAATCTGAGAATAAAACCGAACATCAAGTAAAAGGTGAGAAGAGGAGGGGGAGGTCAAAAAGTGTTTGTTTTGAAACTGATGAGCTTTAGAATGGCAAAACAGATCAGGTTGACGCATTGATTACAAGAAGAATTTTATTACAACGATCAAATATATCCTCAAATAAAATGATTCAAGAGGTTGTAATATTAAATATAAAGTTTTTGCGTGACTTCAACCATTTTTAATCTGTTCGACGAATAGCTATATTTCTTGATTTGGCCCATTTGAGATAAAACACAACCTAAATTGGCCTATTAATAAGTGAACGGGTTGAAACTGTCACTTTCACATCAAACCACACTTGTTCAAAAGCAGACAAAAGATTAGCAATTGTGACATACAATTCCTATACCCCTTCCGCAATCAATGAGCTCCCGCGATAGATGACTTGCATCACCCCTGGCAGAAAAATTGGCAACTGCCCAGTTTTGTATTTTTATGGGACTTAAAAGTTTCTGCAAGAAAAAATAAATATATAAATACTTAAGAGACAAGAATCCCCATTAGTAGTTATACTTTAGCATTGCTCAAATATAGGAGCAGCTAAATGTCATGAATACAAATCAAGTGTACCTTTTTATTAAAGTTCCATCGCCCATTACGAGGGGAAAATTCTTCTCCATTACCAGCCTTCAACTACAATTGCAAAAATAAATTATAAATGTGAAGAGTATCATGATCAGATTTCCATGAAAATATAGACACATCTTATCTTATTAATTTTATGCAAAAGTAAATATTAACCATTGGCGCTTCAAGGACACGCCCATCCACTTGAGCAAGTTGTTTGTCAATAGATATTCCACATGAAGCTAGTAGAGGGTCATCATCGTAATGATAGTTTTTGATAGCCTGCTAGTTAAAAAAATGATAAAAGCACAATAAAGGAGATAATATTACATAAGATGAAGGACATATATCTTTACATCAGTTATAGCTTGCATTTTCTCTCGAGGCTTTTGCCTTGATTTTTCAGCTAAAGATGCTCTCTGCAGTGTAGATAAGGCCTTCGTATACCGTTGAAGTGAAACAAGAGAGCAGATCTGGGAGCCATGGGAAATGATAACATAATTAGTAGGTTCTGTCAGCAGACAGCATGTAAATAAGATAACTAAATAAGAAGAAAAAGTCACAACCTCCAAAGGAAAATAGCTTGGCTTCTTTGGTTTACCAACATCAATGCATGGTATGTATGCAGAGTAAGTAACTTCAATGTTACGATGTTTGGTGAAATAATCATATACTGTAATGTTTATTGTCTGGTCGTCATATGTACCATCGTCTTTTTTCACTCTCATAGGAAACCTAAAGAATAGTCCACACAAGTGAATTTCACACAATAATTTTAGGCAAATTGCGAAAAGTTGGATGTACAATTCACTTTTGAACCAAAGAGCATTTTGCCAAGCGGTATTAGGGTGGCCCATTAACTTAAAGGTTGTGGGTTCAAGTCTCATTGGAGACAATTGGAGTAAATATTAGGTGGTTTTAGGAGTAAATTTGGCCGTTCAAAAAAATAATTCACTTTTGAACGATAATGCAACATACTTCTTTTAATCATTAATGCAACATACTAACCATTTCTTACCAAAGTATGAACTTTATTGCATTAAATGGTAACACATTGCATACTTAGGTAAGAAATGATAAGTATGTAACATTCATGGTTAGAAAAATGTATGTGGCATATATATCAGTGAAGTGGATGCATCTTCCTGCAGTGTGCTATAGGTGGGGTGGGTAGCATACATTCAAGAGAAGAAACGCTTACAATTGTTGATTGCAAGGCTTTTCACTCATCCCCGTGATCTTGAATTCCCTGTTGCTGTGCGTTGTTTTAATTCTCAAGTTCTTAAGCATTTTCTTGGCCTGCCAGAAAAATGTAGCTAATATACAAGGAGATCAATAGAGAGAATGCTGTGTGTAACCTTTTAATTTACCTTTACCCAGTCAATAGACCGAGCATCACGTGCTTTTTGGTTAGATTTTAGAAAATCAATCACTGGTCCAGGAGTAAGAATCATTGTATTTGATACATCTGCAGAGACAGGTGCAATAGCAGTCAGAAGAACTGGGTGAGAATTACCATGAGTAAAGTGTGAAGTCAACCTGATCATACCCATATTCAGTGACAACCCATCAAGTGTTGGACGAAAACTAGAATGGAATCCACGGCATCCAGTGACACCCCCTCCAACATCACTGAAGTTCCTTGAGTCATCATGAAAGAATGACTGCCTTAACAGAAGACATCCCCTGCGTCGAACATATACTTTTATTATAAGGTAAAATATATAAATAAATAAAAACTAAAAATACATTCATGGAGGAAAAACTAAAATGCCTTTGAGCAGCTTGTTGTCTCAAAATGATATCAAGAACCCTCAAAGTATCTTGGAGTTTATCAGGCTCTGCTTCTTGAAGGGCAAGAGAAACGGGATTTAACGGTACTTTAGCAGCATAAGTGATCTCTACTTTAATAGTCTTCTCCTGAAAAGAGCGTCTTGACCTTTTACCAGATTCGCTAGGAATCCCATCTCGAGCAGGGCTTCTGCTACAAAAAAGATAACTTTAGCTAAAAGCTACATGAATATCAGTTACAAGATTTAAGTATGAAGAGATTGACACACCGGTTTGCATATGAATCTTCAAGAACAACCATGAACTCGAAGTTGTTTTTTGGGAGAGGCCCGACAGTATAAAGGCTCTTTTCTCCATCGTATGCAAACCTCTTACCAGAAAGTTCAGAGGAGTATGTTTGGTAAAGCTTTTCGATAATTCTTCTCCCCAAAAATTTGTTCTCAATTGCTCTGTTATCTTCGGAAGTGACAGATACCTGCACCATCATGATATTATAGGACCTACATGCTCAACTATAAAGATTATTATAAAAACTGATCACAATTCAATACCATACACTGTACTGGTAAAATATCTCATCCGGATTCTTGACTGAAACTTTGAAATGATTAGTAAGCAACGAAATGTGCTTTCCAACACTTCCAAATCCAGGCCTACTAATTATAGAACGCTTAGGATGGGTTTCTTGCTCCGTCTCCATGTCTGGCTGTATAACTTCTGGCTGTGGTGATGGCGATGATGGAGGTGGTGCCAAGGGTGTGGAGCCATTATCGTCTTCACCATTTGCCTTCTCCATCTTTTACATCCACAGGAATCCTTGCAGAAATTAGCATATAACAATATTTAGAGCATCAAGGGGCACAAGAAGGATACTAAAAAATAAGTATTGAAGCTTCCTGAAATTAACACGGGTAACGAGAAGGAAAATTCATTTGAAATTTTTTGAATAATCTGCATAATTCAACATTTAACCCAAAATCTGCCTAAATTGACGTGTCCTGGTTGTATATTTCAAACTTAAGCTTGAGTAGCATCTAGCCATCAACACATCATGACTTTTAGTAAAGAATGTTATCACTGTCATACACCTTGTGTAAAACTAGAATAAAAAACGCATTCTTCGTCATCAAAGAATATATATAAATACACGTGTACTCATATAAGTTCAGTCAGGATAATGATTTCCGATATTCGGTTTTACAAGCAGCAGTCTCGTATGGTTATGTGTAAATACTATTCTAAAGTCCAACACTTCCAAGTTCAGAAGATTCTCTTCTTTTATATAAATATATATATATAGCCTATCCTAACGGCCCTTTTAGCCTCGTTAATCCACCAAGTCCACAAAATGAGGCAATGAGCCACCTAAACATGAACGGCAACGGCACATTCACGAAAGAATATCACTCTGTGAATTCATACGTGAAAGTAACACTTAAAACTTACAATGCCGGTTTTGAAATTATATTATAACAACGTTATACCAAATAATAAATAATAATCAGGATATGATACCTACATTTTAGTAGAAACCTATACATAAAAAACCAGACACTTTCTCTATCATTTTGATTCTCGTTTAACTCGTACCGAGACACGAACTCATCGTTTTAACATAATCGAAAATTCAGATGCATTATTATAAAATGCAGCAACTAGTTAAAATGAAATTAGAAACCTAACTAAAAATTAAGATAGCAACAAAATTAAAGTAATAGATGTTATTAACAATAATAACAATAATAATGCATGTTGATTAAGTAAAAAGGAAGGAGAAAATAAACAAATAAATATTAGTGAAGTAAATAAATTATAAGATAAAAAAACAGCATTCAGATAAAAATGTAGATGATTCTTATTATTATTATTATTATAAATAAGAAGAAAAAAAAAAGAATGAATACCTTTTGATGAAGATGATTTAGGGTTTTTGGGAGAGAGAGAGTGATGAATATAAGCCTGCCTCGCACGCTCAGCTGTAGCGGAGCGATATTCAAATTAGTTGTACTGTCGTTTCTACTACGGCTGGCTACTACCACTTACTACTGCTATCATTTTTATCGTATTATTATTTATTATTTAATTAATATTTTATATTTATATTTATTTATTTATTATTTATAGGGTTAATTGGATAAATTAATAAGTTATCTATTTTTCAAAATGAAAATTTTAGATTTTAATCTACTGATTCCGTAGAAATTTGAATCATTTCCATCGGAGTCTGTATGAGTAATTTAGGGTTAAAACAAAGTATAAAGATATATTATTAGGATAAATTAAATATATCATTAGAAACGTCCAAGAGGTAGTGGAAAACACACTTTTATCTATTTTATAAACTTAAAATTACAAATTATAAATCACGGATTCATTTTACTAAATATATGGACAAAAAGAAGACTATGGATGCCATAATTATACCTACCACAAATTCATGATTAACTTTATAATATAATAATAATAAACTTTAATAAAGTAATAATATAATAATAATAATATCGATCGAACGAATCGTTCGATTTTAAAAACGAGTTTTAATAATTTCGCCTATAAATAGCAACCTTAGTTTAACCATAATACTCACACCATCACAAATTTCATTCTAAAATTCTCTCTGGATTAAACACTCAAGACGAAGTTCTTGAAGAAATAATATTACTTCAATACTAAGGTGAGTTTCATAATCCCCTTTTATAACTCTTTTATATATATTTGGGGACTGAGATACATGTTTAAAAACTATTTTGATATACTTATATACATCAAAACTTTGCAGGAAATTTTGTAAACATTATATAATATGTTATATAATTCTATTTTATTTATTTTGCCTTTGTGGTAAAATAGATACTTTTTGCTGTTATTATGAACACAAGTGCTTTAATATCGTATATGGCTTGTCTAAGATGATTTGTTCACCTAAGTCCTCACTAGCATGGAACGTTAATTATGGGAACATAAACGTGGATATGTTGAATAGTACTATTTGGGATTGACACTCCCCGCCCGGGTTGGTAGTGCCAATTTGACCGGGCATTGGTCAAACGGATGTATACATATTTGGAAACTGAGTACTCTGAACAAAGTACTTACACAGAGGCAATAACACACTGTTGAGTTCGTTTCATGACCTTAGAACATCATATACAATATACCCTGATCATTGTAGTAATACAATGATTACTTTAATTCTTATGGTTCATACTATATTTACCCTTAGCATTGATTAATGTGTTTGATCAAGGGCTACTATGAAAATCTTGCAGTTCATGACATATATACTATTTTCTATAGCATTGCAGTAAGGCAATGGCTACTTAAATCTTATGGATTACTTTATTGTTTATTAAAATTTTATGGAACTCACCAACTTTATGTTGACATATTTTAACGTGTATTCTCAGGTAATTAAATAAGTACTCTATGCATGGGACCACTTGCTGCTGCATGTTGCATGATGAACCATGGTCTACCCTCAGACTTTAGTAACAACTCATCAATTTGCTAAAGTCTTTATCTACTATTTAATATTGTTTAATATTAAATAATGTTTTCAAGAAACAATATTCTTTAAAGTGTTATAATAATAGTTGTAAAACTATATTATTCATAAATGTATTTTAAAACGACAACGTTTAGTGTCGTTCAGTATATCTTGTGTTGTGAATCCATGTACGTCACCACCCGTCTGGGGCGGGTGTGACATAAGATATGATGATTAAAAAATAAGTAGTGGAAAACACAAATAATGTAGGTAATAGCACAACCTTTTTCATGATTGTTTGAATGAATTTTAACATGTAAAAATCTTAAATTTTCAATACTTTTTGATTGAGAATCAAAAAGTCGAAAACTATTAAACTATGTGACTCTTTTGACAATGAATTAACACATTTAACAATTGACTAAAAATGATTGGTTTATACTCCCTCCATCCCATTTTAAGTGTCTTAGTTTGATTTTCAAAGTCTTTTTACTTCAACTTTGACCGTTAATATTTTTGTTTGTATTATATAACACGTCTTTTTCTCTTAAATCTCTTTCTCTTAAAGAGGAGAACTTTTGCTTATGTCGTATAATCCTATGTGTCGATAAAAGGGCTTGTCCACATAGGATTTTGATATCATGTGATGATGAAATTGCTAGGTAGTTTGTGGTGTTTATACTATGTGTTTTTGTAAAATGTATAGATGTGTTTTGTGTATAATGTATAGATATTTGCATAATGTTTATATATATATATATATAAAGGGAAAAGTGAGTGTGTGGTTGTCATGTACCTAAGTTGGGTATAGAACCCCTCACATACAAATATTTTAATATTTGTTGTATAATAAATAAATAACCCAGGCCCCATAAATTTTATGGATTAAAAAACTAAGATGTGAGAGGGTTCTATACCCAACTTAGGTACATGACAAACACACCTTTCCTTTCCTCATATATAAATAAAGTAATAGATATGTGTGGGGATATGTATTTATCCAGAAGAGAGAAGAGAAAATGGAGGGATTTTAAATTTTGAATAGGTGTATGTGTGTGTGATAGAAAATGGAGGGATTTTAAATTTTGAATAGGTGTATGTGTGATATATGTATGTTTCAATGTCCCTGTTCTTTTTCTTCTTTATTTTTCTACTCTCTCTTTCTCTGCACATTCTTCTATCTTTCTCTCGTTTTCCATCCGATTAATCATCTTCATCTTGACACTTGGTACATATAAAATGGGTTTCTCATCACAAATCTTTTTTATTCAGGTATGTTTTCATGGTAATCTCACCATGTATATATTGTAATACTCTATGAAGTTTTATATATATATATATATATATATATATATATGGAGTGTATACGTTTTGGATTAGTTTTTTATTTATACTAATTATATTTTGTTTATATACTTTTTTCCAGGTTTTAGACAAGTGGGTTGTGCTGGATAACCGATGGTGGAAAATGCTCTCGGAACAAAAAGGTATCTAGATGTCGATATAATTAATTATGAAATTTTTTTTTAAAAAAATCTCAGAAATCTATTTGGAGTGTTCATGTATGATTTATGACGTGTTGATTTTAGGCAGCTTTGGTATGTATATAGGGCAAAGGGGTATATATATGTATATATTTTTTGAAAGTTCTATATTTTCTATATGCATATGATGTGTTTGATAAAATCTTTCAATGAATAATTGGATTTTGTAACATAGTTATCCTTTGGAAATAAGGGGTTGTTTTACTGTTCTTATAAGGATTTTATAATTGGGTGTCATGGGATTTACTAGGCTTTTTGTAAGTGGTCTTCACTAGCATATGGTTTATATTTACAAGGATATTAAAGGATGTAAATCTTGATGACCTTTTCTGTTGCTTATTTTTTTTTT
>JAOEHQ010038905.1:0-12508 GCA_025447715.1 Asclepias incarnata | reverse complement strand
AGCCATATAAATAGTATAATTAGTTATATGTTAAATTAATTAGTTAAATATATTCATGAGTTTACTAAATAATGACATATAAGCAATATTTAATGACATGTAAGATTTTTGCTTACTTGGAGGGCTTCATAATAGTACATGTAATACTCCTCTTCTCACTTAGTTATAAAGATAGATTGATATCCATTAACCCATTTCATCAAATGGATATAAATATGGATGAAGAAAACAAAATTAAATTAATATAAATAATGAGAAATAAATATATATGGATATAGATATGAATAATGTAATATTCTCCAATCCCTTAGAATATTTTCATCTCTTAAACTAATTAATCTTTTTACATTTTCAATCTTACATTTTCATCTTTTAAACTAATTAATCTTTTTACATTTTCAATCTTACCTGACCCTTAAAGTTTTCTCAGTTTTTCCTTTCTATCTATAACTTTTGTAAAATGTTAACTTTTTCGACCATTTTTCTCAGCAGAGGGTGGGCAAGAAAATAAAAACCTTGTTGTTATCATAGTTTATGTACTTGAGTCGCGAGGAATTTACCAAATATAAACAAAAAACATATTTCTAAAACAAATTATATCATTAACAAATCTACCATCCTATAATCGAAAGGTTTTCAAAATATTCAAAACGTACCAAACCAACTCACTTAGGTGAGTTGGCCACTTGTGTGTGCAAACGCTCAAGTCCCACTGGGGATGACTTAAATGGCGCATGTTCGAATCTTAGTTTTAGACGGATTTCTTATTTATTATCCAGTGGGTCTGTGAGGGGTCTAGTATCCAAAGTGATACACGGAACTAAGGGGTTCCTAACATTTATCCTTTTTTCTTTAATATTCAAAACCATTAAACTAATGATCTAATCTTGGTTAAACAAACCAGTTTGTTAAGTAGTTAGATTTATTCAAACAAAGATTACTTTTAGTTATTCAATTTGATTAGGTAAATGGATAATTAAAAGACTTTAAATACCATATTTTATGGAGATAAAACATTTGTGATTAAAGATATCTCTATCTATTACCAACTTCATCGGGAGCTTTTAATCCACCAAGTTGTTTCACGGCTTGATGAATCTTAAATATGTAACCGGAACCGGAGCTTGCGGACGCACATTTTGCAACTTTTACAAATTACGTTCATCAAGTAAAAGGGGAGGTGAATATAAGGCTGTTCCATACCTGTGATTTTTAATCATTAAAATTCATGAGACCCAGGTCATTTATTTATTATACAACAAATTTAAAAAAATTAATATGTGAGGGGTTCCATACCTAAGCTCAAATATGACAGTCTTATATTCACTTTTGCCTAATTAAAATTATACTAATGTACCCCTAAAACAACCCATTATATTTCCTGAACATATAGTCAAACTTTTTAATTTATATCATTATCTTATTTAATTACGAACTTAATTTTTAAAAATTATCTATAAAAATTAAATGAACTTTTTCAAGATATAAATATAATATACATAAAATCAATATAAATTATTCATAACCTAAGTTTTTGTTAACGAATTCATATAATAATACAATTTTATAATTCATCAAAACATTTTCTTTTATTTTTATAAGGATATACTACGTAACTCATAGATGTATCACATTATCTTCTATGCTATTAACTATTAGGGTGGTGGTCTATTGGTTAAGCATGTTCAAAAGAATGAAACTCCTTGAAGGTCACGAGTTCAGGTTATATATGAACAAAAAATATTTAATTTTGCACAATTAATCACACGGGTACAATGGTAGTTTAAATCAAATTGAAGGGTTTAATAATAATTTTTAAATTTAAGTTCAAGTACGACTATGTATAGCTAGGCAGGCTATATATATACCAAGGTTAATAATCAAACCCTAAACCCAGTACGTACAATTGTTATTTTGCTCTTTGTCTCTCTAATTCGATCCGATCACCCCCAAACCAGAATTCAAGACATGCAACGTAAACTACATGAGTATGAAGATGATAGCAATGCGGCTAATACTTCACGTAAAAAGCCACAACTAATGACCACCCATGAAGATATTGATGAGGATCTACATAGCAGACAGCTTGCGGTTTATGGACGTGAGACGATGAGACGCCTTTTTACGTCGAATGTCCTGATTTCCGGGATGCAAGGACTTGGTGCCGAGATAGGTATCCTTTCTTTCTTACGTACTGCTTTTAACTTTGAACCATATGTACGTATACTATTTTTTGGGTAAAGGGTTGTTATACGAATTCCAAAAGCTATACTAGAAGCGCCTTAGGTAATTAGTTCCAAACAGAAACTGCTCGATCCACCCTCGTTGTCTTTCTGAATCTGAATGTCATTACCATTTGATCAACCGATCTCTCTTCCTTTGTTTGAAAAGTCTTGCATTTCTCTCTTGCCAAATAAAGTAGACCGTTGCGCGCCGCCAGCATTAACTTTGAAACAACACTGAAGAACGATCTCTTTTTAGCCGAGGGGATAAGGCCATTAACAATCGAGTCCCAATCAGTGGAGAACTGATTGATGTCGGCCTTCCTATTAACACCAAGCCAAACCTGTGAAGCATAGGAACAATGAAAAAATAAATGAGAGTGTGAGTCCGGTTCTAGTCCACACAGCGTGCATATAATTAGTTTAACGTCCTTCCGTCTTGCAGCGAAGAATCTTATACTTGCTGGTGTAAAGTCAGTTTCATTGCATGACGAAGGGACCGTGGAGCTTTGGGATTTGTCTAGTAGTTTCGTTTTTTCAGAAAACGATGTTGGCAAGAATAGAGCTCTTGCCTCAGTCCAGAGGCTGCAGGAGCTTAACAATGCTGTGCTTGTATCAGCCTTGCCTACAAAGTTGACAAAACAACAGCTTTCTAATTTTCAAGTAAGTTGCTTGTATTGCTATTGCATTTGTTATGATATGATGCAACTAATGTTCAGACCCGACCGGCTTTATATATAGTTATGTACATGTAGTTCTTTGAGTTGGTACAATTATGCAATTCTTTCGTTAATGAGTTTAGTTCCGGGTTTCTTATATCTTAGAATAAGCATGGATTTTGTTGTAATCATAGATTTTACACATTGTGTTGGTTTATCATATTACTTGATGCCTGCAACAATGTTATTGAGTTACATGACGACTAATGCACATCTGAACTATATTTTGCAACATCAGATGATTATAGGTATTTAATTTGAAACACATATCATCATCATTTATATACACATTTGCCCGCCAGGAATTTAGGTTTCGGGGGGCCAAAATCAGTGACAGTAAATAATATTATTCTCGAACAATATGACAAAGTTGGGTTTTGGTTATGGTACATGGGCAACTTTTTCTTCTCCTTAAGAAAATTACCTATAATCACTGTAACTTCAAAATTCAACCTAAAATCTAGACATATTTTTCCAATCTTTAACCTATGAACTAGTTTGTGTAGAAATAAAAATGTAAACATAATGTAAATGTACATGTTGTCCTTTCAAAAGTCAAAGCTGTTTTCATTTGTTAACTGGGTTGGTGGTAGTCATGGTCCAAAGACTAGACAGAAGAAGATGGGAGTAAAAAGAAAACCAAATATCGCCCAAACATTCGATCCAAACAAACCACGAAACAGTTACGATGTTTTTGAAAAGTTTATACACACACCTGATGAAGATTGCTGGTCTTGGGAGATTGGGGGAGGCCCGATTGCTAAACCCCTTTTCTTTGCTTAATTTAGATTATAATAATTATAATGTCTTGAGGTATTCATATGTTACACAAGCCAGTAAGTGTCTACTAGCAACCGCCAATAAGTTGAAAGGTTTCTTCCCTCACGACTAGGTACGGTGGTCCTATGTTCTAATGTATAAATACACATAGAAGTTTTATGAGACCTTGGTAGCGTGTATACATGTCTTATTAGCCGGAAACAACTTGTGAAGAGTGATGAGATGTCCCTACTCCCTAATACTTGGCATTACTTAAAATCCTACTGACATTGCTGAACAATGAGGTGATGGGGAGCTGTTGGCCTAAACTAATAAAAGAAGTTTCCTCATTCAAATCATATGCTTTTGAGAAATTCATCGTTGCTTCTAGTCTACTAAAGGAACCAGAAAATCTTGCTTCTACTGATCTACATAAGTAGTAATATTTTCCAATTGCCTAAAATACTAAAGATTTCAGTTAGTAACAATAACATATAACATAATAGTAAGCTTATAGATTGGAACATCAGTCAAACACGAATATGAATATATACCCTGATGATAAACATGGCTTAAAAGCATAAGTGTTATATCCTTTGGTTTTGAGTCCCTTAATTATCTTCGGTAGCTGGATTTCCCATCCGAAAAAATAGACTCTTTGCACAAGCATTATTTCGCTGAGAGTAATGTTCACCTGCATATTAAGTATCTTTGATGTAACATATCATGATATATGGATTGAAGAATAGCTGATGATGACACATCTGAGTTACTTTGTATTTCCCCTTCTTTTAGGGGCAGGGTCATTTTTAGTGTTTGGTAGAGGCTGCAGTTTCAGCCCGGCCATTTACTTGTGAAGTAGTCGATTTGTGATACATTTTACTCTAACGGGTCAAGTAGGTAAACAGAAGCTTGTAATGGTTTAAGTTCGTCGGTGTTTACTTTATGCATAAAACCTCCTACAATATTTTATGATTCGAATTGAAGATTTGATTGCTATTGAAATAACACAATTTTTTGTTCAAATTTGGCACACTAATTATATGTATAAAAGCTTAGAAAGTTTTGACAAAATAGTTCTGGAGCAACCCGAACTGTATCGTTTTGATCATAAGCCCATCTGATCCCGCTCTATTTCACCTATTGTCTTTGGTCATAAGCAAGTTCATAGTATTCTTGAGATTTGAAACCTAAGAACCTTGAAAGGAGATAATTTATGATATGAGTGGTTGTAGGAAGTAGGAACTGTTTCTTGAAAAAAGTTAAGACACAATTTTCATGATATGGGTTTCTCAAGGAGTTCAAGTAGTCCCAGGTTTGAACTTTTTAATATCATGCCCAAGTTAATTTTGATCATGGAACTGAAATTCGAGGACCCAACATGATATCAAGTTTGTTTTTAGCTAGAAAAGTTCAAGTAGCACAGGTTCAATCATCGTTGAAGGGAGCAACCAATTCTGCGCCCGTAGAAATGGCAAGAACAAAATATTGACACATATAAAGATAAATCAAACGAAACTTCATTTCCTGGGGAATAGTAGACACTTGTGACTAGCAAGCTCGCACACCTTACGTTGAAAGACTAATTCTTGAACAAGGATGTGGTGTCCAAGCTGGCATTGGTGAAAGTACATTTTCTGAGTTGATAAACTGAATGCTGTTTTATTTTTGGATTACCGAGGCATGATGTCTAATATATCTGTTTCACTAATAATATGTTCAGCTTGGTGTTCTCTTGGGAAATTTTACGGCATTAGATCAATAACATAGTTGTTTATTACATAAATTGATGATTTATTGTTCTATTATGTTTCAGGCTGTAGTTTTTACCAATATTGATATGAAAACAGCTACTGAGTTTAATGATTACTGCCACACCCATCAGCCTCCTATTGCTTTCATCAAGACTGAAGTCAGAGGGCTTTTTGGTAACATTTTCTGTGATTTTGGCCCCGAGTTTACTGTAATTGATGTTGATGGTGAGGAACCACATACCGGCATCATTGCATATATCAGCAATGGTAACCCTGCACTTGTTACTTGTAATGATGACGAAAGACTGGAGTTCCAAGATGGTGATCTGGTCACATTTTCTGAAATTAATGGGATGGCTAAACTTAACGACGGAAAACCAAGAAAGGTTAAAAGCTGTATGCCACACTCGTTTTTTCTTGAAGAAGACACCACCAACTTTGGCACATATGTGAAAGGTGGTATAGTGACTCAGGTCAAACAGTCAAAGGTCCTGAATTTCAAGCCTTTGAAAGAAGCACTTAAAACACCGGGGGAGTTTCTGCTGAGTGACTTCTCTAAGTTTGATCGCTCTCCTCTTTTACATATAGCATTCCAAGCACTTGATAAGTTCATGAGTGAATTGGGGCGGTTTCCTGTTGCTGGTTCAGAAGATGATGCACAAAAGTTGATTTCTATATCCACCTCCATTAATGAGAGCTTGGAAGATGGAAGGTTGAATGATCTCAATCCAAAACTTTTACGAGATTTTGCTTATGGGGCGCGAGCTGTTCTTAATCCCATGGCTGCCATGTTTGGTGGCATAGTTGGTCAAGAGGTTGTCAAGGCATGCTCTGGAAAGTTCCATCCACTTTTTCAGGTTAGTCTATACATACTAATTGTTTTTTAGCTCATTTGAATCTGCTTGTTGATTAATTTTCTGCGTTCAACGTTAGATGTGGCAAGATGAGCTGACTAGACGTCTTGGTGTCAAAGCAGGCGGGGTTGGGTCACCTCATACATTTTTTGCCATTATATTTTTTTAGTTATAACATGATTAGTGCGAACAAACAACAAATATGGAATACTTGCGAGGGAAGTCCATCTGTAATACAATTTAAATAAGGAACGAATGAAACTTATAATCTAAATATTTGAATCAAAAGATATGAGGTTGTATGCCTTAAAAGTAACTTTGGGGGACATTTAAAACCATTCTACCTATTTGATCCTTTCTCCTTTTAGCTTAAATAAAGTAATTTGACCCTTTTGAGATGTAAACGACCCAAATCAACCCATTCATAAGTAACTGGTTCTAAATTACCACCTTCATCCTCTCATGAGTTGGTATAATGTTTTTTCATTATGATTCTACAGTTCTTTTACTTCGATTCGGTTGAGTCACTTCCTACTGAGCCATTAGAACCAAGCGAGTATAAGCCTTTGAACAGTCGCTATGATGCCCAAATTTCAGTATTTGGAGCTAAATTCCAGAAGAAATTGGAACACACAAAGTCTTTTGTAGTAGGATCTGGTGCATTGGGATGTGAGTTTTTGAAAAATTTAGCTTTGATGGGTGTTTCATGTGGCACTCAAGGGAAATTGACCGTCACTGACGATGATGTCATCGAGAAAAGCAACCTCAGCCGACAATTTTTATTTCGTGACTGGAATATTGGGCTGCCAAAATCTACTGTTGCTGCCTCTGCGGCTGCATGGATCAACCCTAGTTTTCAGATTGAAGCATTGCAGAACCGTGTATGCAAGGAGACCGAGAACGTATTTGATGATACTTTCTGGGAGAATTTAAATGTTGTCATTAATGCTTTAGACAATGTTGAGGCGAGAGTTTATGTTGATGAAAGATGCGTATATTTCCAGAAGCCGCTTCTCGAGTCTGGTACACTAGGTGCTAAATGCAACACTCAAATGGTTATACCCTACTTGACAGAAAACTATGGGGCCTCTAAGGATCCACCAGAGAAGGAAGCACCCATGTGCACCTTGCACTTGTTCCCACATAAAATTGATCACTGTCTGACCTGGGCACAATCAGAATTCGAAGGGCTGTTCAATAAAACGCCAACGGAAGTCAATACCTATCTCTCGAATCCAGGTGAATATGAATCTGCAATGAGGAATGCCGGCATTAAACAGGCTTATGATAATTTAGAACGGGTTCTCGGTTGTCTCGACAGGGAAAAATGTGAAACATTTCAAGATTGCATCAGTTGGACGCGCCTCAAGTAACACCCTTTGTCACAATCTATTTTTTTTGTTCTTTTCCTTGCACTGTGTATTTCTGCTTAATCACTCAGACACACAAACACAATCGAAATAATGTATAATGCATGTGTTCTTATGTATATATACAATTATCAGGTTTGAGGATTACTTCTCCAATCGTATAAAGCAATTAGTATTTAAATTCCCAGAATCTGAGACCACCAAGACTGGAGCTCCATTTTGGTTAGCACCAAAGCGTTTCCCGCGTCCGCTTAAGTTCTCTGTTTTTGAACCGAGCCATCTAAATTTTGTATTGGTGGGCTCCATTCTTCGTGCTGAAACATTTGGCATCTCTATTCCGGATTGGTCTAAAAATCCAAAGAATCTGGCTGAGGCTGTTGATCGGGTTATTGTCCCCGATTTTCAACCAAAGCAAGATGTCAGAATTGAGACTGATGAGGAGGCCACCAGTTTGTCGTCCGCATCTTTAGAAGATACTGCAGTTATTGAGGAATTAATCAAGAAGATAGAAGAGCGTAGAAAGACTCTTCCATCTGGCTATATTATGAAACCAATTCAGTTCGAGAAGGTTCGCACTTCCACTTTACTATACATTCGGTTGACATACGGGGTGGGTTGGATAATGGGTCTAAACGGGTTCATGTGAAAAGGGGTAGGTATTTGGTGCACCTCAGTTTGGGTTGGCCTGAAAAATCTGTTAACAAGTAAATCCTTTGTGTTGTCTCTGAAAATGTTGGGGATAAACATCAATCATAAAGTGAGATGATCCAGAATATTTCAGTAATTTTGATAATAGTCTTTTCATTTTTATTATTTTTTCTGAATAACCTTAATATGCGGGCTGTTTTATGTGTTAAATATACATTGGGCAACTTTTGACCCATTAACTCGGTTCATTATAATAATACTCTATTATTTATTACCTCTTTGACCTACAAAAGATAAAACATAACCTTAGTTCGACCCATTCATAAGTAAACGGGTCGAAATTGCTACATCTAATAGTTATGCATATGCTTGTGTTGTATTTCTTGGTTGTAATTTGATGCCTGCATAGTTACTCCTTCATAGTTATACATAAAACACAATTTCATATCAAGTTTCCCGTGCATTTTGCAGGATGATGACACAAATTACCATATGGATTTCATAGCAGGGCTTGCGAACATGAGAGCAAGGAATTACAGCATCCCAGAAGTAGACAAGTTGAGAGCCAAGTTCATTGCTGGAAGAATTATTCCTGCAATTGCCACCACAACAGCAATGGCCACCGGTTTGGTCTGTCTCGAGCTATACAAGGTTCTTCATGGGGGCCATAAGGTAGAAGACTATCGAAATACTTTCGCGAACTTGGCCCTGCCACTTTTTTCAATGGCTGAACCGGTCCCACCTAAAGTTACTAAGCACCGGGACATTAACTGGACCATGTGGGACAGGTGGACGATTGAGGGCAACCCTACGGTGAGGGAACTCATCAAATGGCTTACGGATAAGGGACTAGATGTTTATAACTTTTCATGTGGGAGCTATGGAAGATATCTTCTGTACGTGCGTACGAATCCTGAACACATTGACCGAATGGATATGAAGGTGGTGGATTTGGCCCGGGATTTGGATACCGAGATTCCACCTAATTGCCGTCACTTGGATTTGGAGGTTTCTTGTGATGATGAAGAGGGAAATGACATTGAGATCCCCCGGGTATCTGTATGCTTTCGTTAAGTGACATTTGTGTAGCGAAAGTGGTGATAATTGAAAGATGGTTCCTTGTATTCTTTAAAAGTGACTTTTTTAGGTTAAGTGTGCACGGTTATGTAGCACCTAGGTGATTACTGTGTTTGGGCATTCCTTGTTTCATACATTTGTTGGGATTATGACATTTGACTATCCATCCATCCAGTTTAAACCTTTGTGAATTTGGCTGAAAATTGCTGATGTGCAGACTAGGTTGAAAGTGAACTTTTTGGCGGTCCAACGATTACTACAATACGTGTTTGATTTACAGTCGAATATCCAAATCATCTTCTTCACCATTCCAATTTTACCTTATATCTTTTGTCTACATGAATTTGATACAAGATATCTCTTGTTGGAAAATGATCGATAGATATAGATCGTGTGTTCGAATTCGCTTATTTATATTATATAACTATGAGTGAAATACAAGAGAAGCATACAAATTTAGTAATTAATATCTGACAGACATATATCTAATAATAATCAAAAGCTTCTTGGGTAATCTTGGCTAAGTCATTATCCAATCTCATAATGAATCCTGCTTCTTCTTTAAACAACCCTATTTAGTTCCTTAATGATATATACATGGTCGGTCATACATAAACGACCGGTTTATGCTTGCCTAATAGAAATTTTCAACCATCCTGATCATTCTGGCAGCATGATAGACAAACAAAAACACACCCCCTTTATTCCATCAGCTCACGTTATCGTAATAATCTAATCACCACACGTCACAGATCATTCCATTATTCTTCTTTCGCCTTCCATTCATGTTGAGAATGTACAGGCTGTTGATCTTTGATATACCATTCACTCTCTAGTTTTATTGCATAGGTCCAACAGTTTTTTAGTGTATGCTATAGTTGTGTACTTCAATAAATTGCTAAATTAGAAATCTGCTAGCTACTTATGATTTTTACCCACTTTGTTGTCTGACCCATTTGGTATTTGCCACAAACAAACCTTCAGTTTTTGTTAAAACTTGATTTCATGAGATTACCTCATTTTCAAACATAATGCTATAGCGATTATAATGTTAACTTCATATAAAACTGTGAAGTATGAAGTTTTTAGTGAAAAGCATATTTAAAAAATAAAAAAAATAAAAAATAAATAGTAGCTTGACTTTCATGAATTTTGGGAATAAAAATTCAAAATTCCTGAAGAAAATTAGAGGTCGAAGATGAAGTTGCTAGAGACCAAAACATCCTTACTCATATCAGGTGGCGTTGGAAAAAGAAAGTCACGAGAAAATTGATATTTTAACGATACAACTTCACAAAGCTCATCATAACATGGAGTTCGGAACAACTCTTATGAAACACGCGAAAAATACCAAAACCTTTCCGATCCTCAATGTCTAAAGTGCCTTACCCCGGTGAACACAAGCGAAACATTATATTTGTTACAGCAATCGATTGCATCACTGTCTCTTATGCTTCCCCCAGGTTCAGCAATAACACCAATCCCGCTTTCACAAGCTTCCTCCACCGCATCTTTCCATGCTGGTAAGAAAACATCATCCAATTACATATAGTTGTATTATTAAATTAATTAAATGAGATTGGTCAAGTATTTACCGAATGGGAAAAATGCATCACTAGCCAAAGCAGCTCCCTTGACCTCATCCCCTGCTTTCCTCATAGCTATTCTCAAGCTATCCACACGATTAGGTTGCCCACTTCCCATGCCTAACATACAGTTGTTCTGCCACAAGATCACCAATATTAATATATTGTCCCTCATCACGTTAACTTGGAAAATTTTGACCCATGTACTTGTGAATGGGTCTATTTGGGTTGAGTTTTAAGGTTTTATATCCAACTGGTTTAAAGGATAAAAAAATTAGCAAACAAAAAGGGGTTAAATAGGTCAGAAAAGTAGTCAAACAGGTCGAAAATCACCCAAATTGTACTTTTAGAGCATAGACCTCTTAAATCATGTAATTCGAAAGTTAATCAATATAGTATCATGCACTAATTATTTAAAAAACCCATTGGATACGACACCCTGCTCCTAGATATCATGGGATTGAATACCATTCTGGTCAAAAAGGTGTTTCAGGTTGACCCAACCTGCCCATCTTTGCACTTCTAGATCAAAAAATATAAGGACCAGTTGTGATAGAAACTAACCTTCGCGATTACAATGGCATTGCTCTTCACATGTTTCACACACAGCCATGCAAATTTTGCATCATCAAGCTCCATCTTTTCTGGTGCCTTCTTAGAAACTACATCGAATTTAATTTCTTCTGGTGTTAGATCGTCAGAATCTTGAGCTAACCAACCACCACCTACTTGCCTAAGTGAAAGTTTCCCTCTACTGTTTTTCTTTGCTTCAAGAATCCTCAAAGTCTTTGACTTTCCACGAAGAATCTCTAGACCCTTTTCAGTATAGCTAGGAGCAACGACAATCTCATAAAACATTCGTGTCTCTCCGTCTGTTGGGCTCCTGAATTCTCTAATATCCCTAGCAAGAGCCTTCAAGACAGTGATATTACAGTCAGTATAAGAAGAATGAAAACACATGACAGTTATTGAATCACATGCTAGATATTTACCTCATCAATTTCTTTGTTAAAGGCTACTATACCACCAAATGCACTTACGGGATCAGCTTTTACAGCTAACCTATATGCTTCAATCAAATCATCACGTGAAGCTACCCCACAAGGGTTCGTGTGTTTTACAACGACACATGTCGGGTTTTCAAATTCACACACACAATTCCAAGCCGCATCAGCATCCAAATAATTATTATATGACATTTCCTGTGCCAAAATAATGACAAAAATTGATACTTGATCCATGTTTTATTCAAAATCTTTCATCACAATATAACATATGAGAATACTAACAGTCTAGTGGTATTAAATGGAATGCATGGATAAAAGTAGATGTAAGCGGCAATGTAGAGTGTCACCTTCCCATGGTGTTGAATAGCTGTCGCAATACCACCACCATTCACCTCAGACAAGCTACTGTCGGTGTAAAATGCAGCCTTCTGATGAGGATTTTCACCATAGCGAAGTGAACTCTTGAGAGAAAGCGGCACAGTAAAGCTAGGTGGGAATTTATCTTCCAGCAA
>JAOEHQ010038894.1:0-12509 GCA_025447715.1 Asclepias incarnata | reverse complement strand
TTTCACCACTAAAATTCATAAAAACAATCACATAAACCACATAAAACCAAAAATAACACATACCCATATAATAAAGTTGTCAAAACAACAAAACCCTTGAAGGAAAACAGCTAAAGTTGAAAATTGTAACCAATAGTTATATCATGCTTTATAAAGAAAGTTGTATAAACATATGTTAAAAAAACAAAACAAAACACGGATCAAACTAATTTTTATGTAAGATTGACAACATCATTCGATTAACTTATTTATAAATGGAACAGATCATGTCGTGTTTTATCTCAAAAGAAAAATATAATGGAAACGGGTTGTCTGCTTATAATGCCACAATCAGGACCAATCAAGATTTTGAATGCTCCTTAAGCCTAAAAACACCAGTTGCAAATTGTACTACCTACAAAAATAGTCATCCATACTTCGAACATGAAAGCATCGGCAATTTGTCAATAATTTTAAGTCAACAAAAGATCTAAAAAAAACCTTAAAAAACCCGATGGTCATTGCGGCGCTGATTGTAGTCCGTGATGTCATGGCGGCAGTGTGATGTAGACCGTAGGTGGTGGAGACGGCAGTGGTAGTAGTGGTGGATACGGCGACGATGGAGTGGTAAAGATGGTGGATCCGGGCCGCGATCGACACATCTGCAATTAATAACAAATCTGAAAAAATCAAAAACATGGTAAACATAAAGGAGTACAATTGTTAATCAAGTTATAGAAAACAATTGATCCGGATATATCATCAATTAAACATGTCGGCACATAAAGCAATTAAAGATTTGGCACAACAGCAAACAAAAGCGAAACATATTTACCATGAATCTGTAATATCAAAAACAATAACTAATAACAAATCTGTAATTAATAACTAATTCGTAATAACTAATAACACATCTATCATTATCTATAATTAATAACAAATCTATAATTAATAGCTAATAGATCGACGGAAAAGGGGGCCGATTTGGTTGTGGTTGCCGGAGTAGATCGATTGGGGAGGGGGGATGGCCGGAGTAGATCGCCGGTGATGGTTGCCTGAATAGATCGATGATGTTGATTCCGATGGGAGATTGTTGATATAGGCGGCATAGTATATGGGATCGATGGATTGTGGTTTTCTTTTCTTTTTTTTGTTTTAATGGGATGAAAAATAGTTTAAGGGGTATTATGGTATTTTAGGTGTTTATTAGGTAAAAGTATTATATAAGTTGAAGGGTATTTACGGTAATTCAAAGGCTGAATTGTTGAAAAAGGGGAGGGGGCATTTGTTTTATTAGGTAGTAGAGATGAAGTGTATATTAAATATTGAATATTTAAAAATTGACAACTTTCATGCTATTATTACTTTTCTTTTCTCTCTATGAGAACTCAGATGCCAATGTCGAATCCTTCTTTCCATTCATCTTCATCAAATCTCCATGGAAACTCATTTTTTTTTATTATTCTTCTTAATCTTCTTTCTTTATTCATCAACATTTTTGTTAAAAGGTATTAATCTTATTCTTAATCTTATTCTATGACTTAATGTATGATTAGAATGTGCAGGACTAAAAGTGGAAGATATTATGAAGATAAGGACTGAAGGTAAAGAAGTTAGAAGAATGAGGGACTGAAGATGACAAATGCTGATAGTGATTGCTGTGTATAAAAGAAAAGGGTATATCCCTAATTTCTGCAAGTGAGAAGAAATCGATATTCGACTATTATCATTCATTCAATTTTTGTTCATATCTTCTGAGAATTTATTCATTGTTGTGTGAAAGATTATATACTTGTAATAGCACATTCAACAAATAGTTGAGTGATTATCACTTGAGTAGCAGGTGATGATTTTATGGTTTTGTTATTCTAAGTTTTTCTGGTTCTTTGATCTAATTGAGATTAGATCAACTTTGTGAAAGATATTCTTGAGAGAATAATAGAAATCTAATAATAATTAGTTTTTTGTTCATGGTATCAGAGCCAGGTTTCAACTGTGCTTTGATATCTTCCTAATTCAATTAGGGTTTGTATTCGTTTGGGGTTTTTGTTGATTAAAGATCTTGGGTTGAATTGTTGGATTAGATCTGCATAATCGACTCTTCTATTCGGTTGTTTCAGGCTATATTTTTCTGATTCCCTAAATCTCAAATTAGGGTTGTCTCTTCTCTGATTCTTCAAGAAGCCCTAAATCTCTTAGGGTTGTCTCGTTTATTCTTCTGATCCTGCTACGTTTGTTGACTAAGTGAATCAATAAACTAGTAGGGTTCCTTTCCGATGTGCACTCCGATAGCTCTGTAACACCTCTTCTTCCCTTATCTCTTTTCTTGGTTATCTGGCTTTGCACCCTAAGAGCGGTCAGTTATACTTGACCCTCTTCCTTGAGAAGTCAGGAATCCTGTCCCTGATTGTTGTCGCGGGTGCTTTGTTGGTACTAGGTCCTCCTTGAGGATTTATTTCTTGTTCTTTTTTTCCTTATCTGGTTCTATTATTTGTTTTCTGTCTTTTTTAAGTGTGTGATTGTTTGTTTTTCGTTTGTGTTCTATTTGTTAATTGAGATTAACTGTTTGTTCTATTTGTTTTGTGTGGTTCTTTGAATTGTTTGCAATGGATGATGATAATGTGATTAATGGTGAATATAACTATGAAACTGATTCTGCTATTAGTAGTGATAGTGTGACTTTGATTAGTAAACTTGATCTTGGTAGTCCTTTACACTTGCATCCTAATGATTCTAGCACTCTGTCTATTGTGTCTATAAAATTGAAAGGAACTGAAAATTACAAAGTATGGAGTTGTGCTATGATTCTTGCTCTTGAAGCTAAAAATAAAATTGGTTTTTTTGATGGGTCTTGTAAAAGGTCTAATACTGATGAGGTTCTTGGTAGACAATGGGATAGGTGTAATGCAGTTGTTATTTCTTGGATTTTAAATTCTATTGCTGAGGAACTGTATCTTGGTCAAATATTCTCTAGAAAAGCATCTTTAATATGGAAAGAATTGAAAGATACCTATGACAAAGTTGATGGGTCTGTCACTTTTAATCTTCATCATAAAATTAATTCTCTATCTCAAAATGGCATGCCTCTATCTGATTATTATCATAAGTTGAATTCTCTGTGGAAGCAGTTTGATGCTCTTGTTCAGTTACCTAGGTGTACTTGTCATGCTGCTCAGGATTTCTCTAAACATAATCAGTTGATTAAGCTTATGCAGTTTTTAATGGGTCTTGATGATGTGTATATGCCTATAAGAAGTAATATATTGACAAGAGAACCTTTGCCTAATGTCAAAACTGCTTATGCTTTAATTTCCAGGGAAGAATCTCATAGAGGAATTTCTTCTTCTTCTAATTCTCAGAAATCTCAAAATTCTGTTTTTGCTTCTAAGGTTTTTAATAAAACTGGTACAAGTTCAAATGTGTTTCAAAAAGGGGCAAAGGGTTCTAGTGGTCAATCTGGTTTCAAAAATCAATCTTCTGTTGTTTGTGAAAACTGTGGTTTTAATGGTCATACTATGGAAAAATGTTTCAAACTTATTGGTTATCCTAGAGATTTTGGAAAGAAGAAAGGTTCTGGTTTTGGCTCTTCCCAAAGAAGAGTTTCTAATAATTCTGTTACTACACCACATGATGGTGATAGACCTGTTCAGTTTTTTGATGAACAGCTTGCTAGGATTGTTTCTATGATTAAGGATTCTGCTATTCAGGAAAAAAATGTTGCCACTAATATGGCAGGTTTGTTCTTTAACAATAGCAAGGTGTTTAATGCTGATTTTCATAAGTATTTTTGCTCAAACCTAAGTCTAAAAATGTCTAAAAGGAAAGATTGGATTACTGATTCTGGTGCTACTCACCATATTACTTATACAGATAGTAATATGGTTGATGTTATTGATGTGTCTAAATTGAAAATTAAAGTTGGTCATCCTAATGGTACTTTTGCATACATTCAGAAAATTGGGAATTTAAAGTTAACTAAAAACATAACTTTGTTTGATGTTTTGGTGGTCTCTGAATATTGTGTGAGTTTGTTATCTGTTCATAAGCTTGCTAGAGATAGTAAACTATCTGTTTTGTTTGATGATCTTAAATGTTATATCTTGCATCAGGATTTGAGTGCAATGAAAATTCTAGGGATTGGTAGCCAATCTGGTGGCCTATACTATATTTGTGATGATTCTGAAGGTACTAAATGTGCCTATGCTTGCAATGTGTCTAAAAAACTTTGGCATTATAGACTGGGTCACCCTGCTGACATTGTTTTGAATAAGTTGCATACTGTTTTAAAATATAAAAATGAAAAGTTAGATGTTTGTGACATTTGTCATCAAGCTAAACAAACCAGAGATCCTTTTCCTTTAAGTGATCATTTATCCACTCAACTTGGTCAACTGGTTCATTTAGATGTTTGGGGACCTTATAAGGTGATTGGTAGGGGAGGATTTAGATTCTTCCTTACTATTGTTGATGATTATACCAGGGCAGTGTGGGTTTATCTTTTAAAATCTAAGGCTGAAGTTTTGGAAAATGTAGTTGTTTTCTTTAACTTGTTAAAAAATCAGTTTGGCAAAACCATTAAAACTTTGAGAAGTGATAATGGAACTGAGTTTGTTAATCATGCTTTTACCAAATTTGTTGAAACAAATGGTATTATTCATCAGACCTCTGTTGCTTATAATCCTCAACAGAATGGAATTATTGAGAGGAAACATAGGCATCTTCTTAATCTTGGTAGATCCCTTATGTTTCAGGGGGGAATCCCTCTTAATCTGTGGCCTGGGTGTATCTTAACTGCTACTTACTTGATCAACAGGTTGCCATCCTCTGTGTTACTAGGAAAGTCTCCTTATGAGTTAGTTTTTGGACATGTTCCTTCTCTCTCACACTTGAGGTCTTTTGGTTGTCTAGTTTTTTCAAAAAATTTAAATGAGTTTGATAAATTTTCTAGTAGGTCTGTTAAGTGTGTCATGTTAGGATATTCTAATACAAAAAAGGCTTATAAGTTGATGTCACTTGATGATAAAAATATATTTTTTTTTCCAGAGATGTTAAATTTTTGGAAGATAAATTTCCTTTAAAAGAGAAAAATAAAAGCAAAACTACTGATCAAGCTGCTAATGATCTTAGCAGTTCTGTTCAGTTGCATTTTTTTGATCAGTGTGAATATCCTAACCCACCCTATGATGAAGTGAGAGAGAATAATAGTCCTAATGGTGATGGTAGTGACCCTTCTCATCCTGGCAGTGTTTGTGAAAACATTACCAATGAGGAGGCTGTTCCAGCAACACATGAGGATAATATAAGCAATTCTGAGGGTGCAGCTGCTGTTGACAATGATCATAATGATAATGAAGATTTGGTTAATGATAATGATATTCAAAATGAACAACCTATTGATTTGAATCAAATCTTGAGGAGATCCACTAGAGAGTCTGTTTTTCCTAGTAAATATAATGATTATGTAGTTAATAGTTCTGTTAAATATGGTTTGGAAAAATTTGTTAGCTATGCTAATCTGAGTAGTGACTGTTTTAGCTTTGTTTCTGAACTTAACAAAAGTGTTGAACCTCAAAATTATTTACAAGCTAGTAAAGACAAACATTGGGTTGATGCCATGAATAATGAAATGGAGGCTCTTTATAGAAATAATACTTGGGATCTTACTGAACTTCCTAAAGATAGAAAAGCAATAGGTTGTAAATGGGTTTACAAGATAAAGTACAAGTCTAATGGTGAGATTGAGAGGTATAAAGCTAGACTTGTTGCTAAAGGCTATAGTCAAAGAGAGGGTGTAGATTTTGATGAGACTTTCTCACCTGTGGTGAAGATAGTTACTGTGAGATGCTTAATTACTCTTGCTGTTCAAAAAAATTGGTCTTTATATCAATTAGATATCAATAATGCTTTTTTATATGGTGATCTTGATGAGATTGTTTATATGAAACCTCCTGAAGGATTTTTTGATGAGACTGATAGTAGAGTTTGTAGATTAAATAAGTCTTTGTATGGGCTTAAACAAGCCCCTAGGCAGTGGAATGCTAAACTTACAAATGCTTTATGTGACATGGGGTTTATTCAAAGTAAAAGTGATTATTCACTTTTTACAAAACATGAAAAGAATGTATTTATTGCTCTACTTGTGTATGTTGATGATATAATTGTTACTGGTAACAATGAAGATGAAATTGAAAAATTTAAATCTTGTTTGAAAACAAGATTTCAAATAAAAGATCTAGGAAAATTGAAATATTTCCTTGGTATTGAAGTAATTGATAATGACAATGGTCTTTGTTTAAGTCAAAGGAAATATTGTTTGGACTTGCTTTCTGAGTTTGGTTTATTAGCTTGTAAACCTGTTCATACTCCTCTTGATCCTAATATGAGTATTACTGATGAACCTACTGATGATGATCCTTTGTTATCTAATGTTTATGAGTATCAAAGGCTGATTGGTAAATTGATTTATTTAACTCATACTAGACCTGATATCTCTTATACTGTTCAGTGCTTAAGTCAATTTATGCATAAACCTTTGACTTCTCATCTTAAGCTTGCTATGAGAGTAATGAGATATTTGAAGAACAATCCTGGTAAGGGTATTCTTATCACTAAAACTTCTGATGTACATTTAGAAGCCTTTGTGGATGCTGATTGGGCTAAGTGTGTTGTTAACAGAAGATCTGTTACTGGGTATTGTGTTTTCTTTTGCAACTCTCTCATTTCTTGGAAAAGTAAAAAACAGAATACAATTTCAAAATCTTCTACTGAATCTGAATATAGAGCTTTAGCTGCTGTTACTTGTGAAGTTATATGGATTCTTAAAATTTTACAGGATTTGCAAATTAAAAATGTGATTCCTGTTAATGTATTCTGTGATAGTAAATCTGCTCTTAAAGTAGCTGCAAATCCAGTTTTTCATGAAAGGACTAAACATTTGGAAATAGATTTGCATTTTGTTAGGGAGAAAATTTTAGCAGGAGTTGTTCAAACAAAAAAAATTGAGGCTGCAAATCAAATTGCAGATATTCTTACAAAGGGTTTGAACAAACATTCTCATAACTTTTTTTGTGAAAAAATGGGATTAGTAGATTTGTTTAAGAATAAGATTAAGGGGGGATGTTGAAAGTGTATTAATCTTATTCTTAATCTTATTTTATGTCTTACTGTATGTTTAGAATGTGCAGGACTATTTTGGAAGATATTATGAAGACAAGGACTAAAGGTGAAAATGTTAGAAGGTTAAAGGACTGAAGATGTCAAAAGGAGTTGGTGGTTGCTGTATAAAAGAAAGGGACATATCCCTTATTTCAGTAGAGAACAAAATAATCGATTTCTACTTTCATCATCCATTCCATTCTTATTCATTATCTTTTGAGAGATTATTCATTATTGTAATAGAACATTCAACAAGTAGTTGAGTGATCATCACTTGATTAGCAGGTGATGATGTTATGTTTATGTTTCTGATATTCTAAGTATTTTAATTCTTGGATCTAATTGAGATTTGATCTGATCTTGTGATAATATTCTTGAGAGAATAATAGATTTCGAATAATAATTAGTTTTTTGTTCATGGTATCAGAGCCAGGTTTCAACTGCGCTTTGATATCTTCCTAATTAAAATTAGGGTTTGTTATTTTGGGGTTTTTTGTTGATTAAAGATCCTGGGTTATTTTTTGGATTAGATCTTCATAGTCCGTGATTTATTTGGTTGTTTCAGGCTGTGGTGTCGAAAATCTTAAGATCTACGATTAGGGTTTTTTCGTCTTCAATACTTCCGGAGCCCTAATTCTTTTAGGGGTTTTTTCTCGTATTTTCTTTCAGATCCTGCTAGTGTTATTGACTAAGTGAATCAATAAACTAGTAGGGTTCCTCTTCCGCTGTGCTCTCCTATAGCTCTGTAACACCTCTTGTTCCATCCTCCTTTTTTTTTTATATATATTTTTGGTTATCTAACCTTGCACCCTAAGAACGGTCAGTTATACTTGACCCTCTTCTTTGAGAAGTCGGGAATCCTGTCCCTAATTGTTGCCGTGGGTGCTTTGTTAGTACCAGATCCTCCTTGAGGATTTTTTCTTTTTTCTTGCTCTTTCTTTTTATTATTGTTTCTCTTAAAATTGATTCTATTTTCTTTTATCTATTTGGTTGATATTTGTTAATTGAGATTAACTGTTTTGTGTTTTTTTTATCTGGTTGATTGATATTTGTTAATTGAGATTAACTGCTTTGTGTTTATTTTCTTTGTGTGATTTCTTGAAATTTTTGATATAATGGATGATGATAATGTGTATAATGATGATTATAACTATGAAACTGATTCTGCTGTTAGTAGTGAAAATGTGACTTTGATTAGTAAGCTTGATCTTGGTAGTCCTTTACACTTGCATCCTAATGATTCTAGTACTTTGTCTATTGTGTCTATTAAACTGAAAGGTACTGAAAATTACAAAGTCTGGAGTTGTGCTATGATTCTTGCTTTAGAAGCTAAAAATAAAATTGGCTTTATAGATGGTACTTGTAAAAGGTCTAATACTGATGAAGTTCTTGGAAGACAATGGGATAGGTGTAATGTTGTTGTTATTTCTTGGATTCTAAATTCTATTGCTGAGGAACTATATCTTGGTCAAATTTTTTCTAGAAAAGCTTCTTTAATATGGAAAGAATTAAAAGACACCTATGATAAAGTGGATGGTTCTGTCACTTTTAACCTTCATCATAAAATTAATTCTTTGTCTCAAAATGGTATGCCTCTGTCTGATTATTACCATAAGTTGAATGCTCTGTGGAAACAGTTTGATGCTCTTGTTCAGTTACCTAGGTGTACTTGTCATGCTGCTCAGGATTTCTCTAAACATAATCAATTGATTAAGCTAATGCAGTTTTTAATGGGCCTTGATGATGTGTATATGCCTATAAGAAGTACTATATTGACCAGAGAACCTTTGCCAAATGTTAAAACTGCTTACTCTTTAATCTCTAGAGAAGAATCTCATAGAGGAATTTCTTCTTCTTCTTCCTCACAAAAAAATCAGAATTCTGTGTTTACCTCTAAAGTTTTTAATAAAACTGGTACTACTTCAAACTTATTTCAAAAGGGGGCAAAGAATTCTGGTGGTCAATCTGGTTCTAAAAATCAGTCTTCTGTTGTGTGTGAAAATTGTGGTTTTAATGGCCATACTATGGAAAAATGCTTTAAACTCATTGGTTATCCTAGTGATTTTGGAAAAAAGAAAGGTTCTGGTTTTGGCTCCTCTCAAAGGAGGGTTTCTAATAACACTTTTACTACACCACATGATGGTGATAGACCTGTTCAGTTTTCTGATGAACAGCTTGCTAGGATTGTTTCTATGATAAAAGATTCTGCTCTTCAAGATAAAAGTGTTGCCACTAATATGGCAGGTGTGTTCTTTAATAATAGCAGAGTGTTTAATGAAGGTTTTAATGAATTTTTCTGTTCCAACTCAAGTTTGAAAATGTCTAAAAGAAAAGATTGGATTACTGATTCTGGTGCTACCCATCATATTACTTACACTGATAATAATATGGTTGATGTTTTAGATGTATCTAAGCTAAAAATTAAAGTTGGACATCCTAATGGTACTTTTGCATACATACAGAAAATTGGCAACTTAAAATTAACCAACACTTTAACATTGTTTGATGTTTTAGTTGTTTCTGAATATTATGTGAGTTTGCTTTCTGTTCATAAGCTTGCTAAGGACAGCAAGTTGTCTGTTGTGTTTGATGATCTTAAGTGCTATATTTTGCATCAGGATTTGAGTGCAATGAAAGTTCTGGGGATTGGTAACCAATCTGGTGGCTTATACTATATTTGTGATGAATCTGAAGGTACTAAATGTGCCTATGCTTGCAATGTGTCTAAGAAAGTTTGGCATTATAGATTGGGTCACCCTGCTGACATTGTTTTAAACAAGTTACACACTGTTTTAAAATATAAACATGAAAATTTAGATGTTTGTGACATTTGTCATCAAGCTAAACAAACCAGAGATCCTTTTCCTTTAAGTGATCATTTGTCTACTCAACTTGGTCAACTTGTTCATTTGGATGTATGGGGGCCTTATAAAGTGACTGGTAGGGGAGGATTTAGATTCTTTCTCACTATTGTTGATGACTACACCAGGGCTGTTTGGGTATATCTCTTAAAATCCAAAGCTGAAGTTTTAGAAAATGTTGTTGTTTTCTTTAATCTGTTAAAGAATCAATTTGGGAAAACCATTAAAACTTTGAGAAGTGATAATGGAACTGAATTTGTTAATCATGCTTTTACCAAATTTGTTGAAACAAATGGTATTATTCATCAGACTTCTGTTGCTTATAGCCCTCAACAGAATGGTGTTGTTGAGAGGAAACATAGGCATTTGCTTAATCTTGCTAGATCCCTTATGTTTCAGGGGGGAATTCCTCTTGATTTGTGGCCTGAATGTATCTTAACTGCTACTTACTTGATTAACAGGTTGCCATCTTCTGTGTTACTAGGTAAATCCCGTTATGAGTTGGTTTTTGAACATGTCCCTTCTCTCTCACACTTGAGGTCTTTTGGTTGTTTGGTTTTTTCAAAAGTGTTAAATGATTTTGATAAGTTTTCAAGTAGGTCTGTTAAGTGTGTCATGTTAGGATATTCTAATACAAAAAAAGCGTATAAGTTGATGTCACTTAATGATAGAAAAATATTCTTTTCCAGAGATGTTAAATTTTTTGAAGATAAGTTTCCTTTAAAAGAAGAAATTGATATTAAAACTTCTGGTCAGTCTGCTAATGACCTTAGTAGTTCTGATCAGTTGCATTTCTTTGATCAAAATGAATATCCTAACCCACCCTATGATGAAGTGAGAGAGAATGTTATTCCTAATAGTGAAGGTAGTGACCCTTCTCATTCTGGCAGTGTTTCTGAAAACACTACTAATGAGGAGGCTGTTGCAGCAACACTTGAGGATGATATTAATATTCCTGAGGGTGAGGCTGCTGTTGATAATAATCTTGATAATGTTGAGAATCTGGTCAATGATAATATCATTCAAAATGAGAATCCAAATGATTTGAATCAAAGTTTGAGAAGATCCACTAGAGAGTCTGTTTTTCCTAGCAAATATAATGATTTTGTGATTAATAGTTCTGTTAAATATGGTTTGGAAAAATATGTTAGCTATGCTAATTTGAGTAGTGACTGTTTTAGCTTTGTTTCTGAACTTAACAAAAGTATTGAACCTCAAAATTATTTGCAAGCTAGTAAAGACAAACATTGGATTGATGCAATGAATAATGAGATGAATGCTCTTTATAGAAACAATACTTGGGATCTCACTGAGCTTCCAAAAGACAGAAAAGCTATAGGTTGTAAATGGGTTTACAAAATTAAATATAAGTCTAATGGTGAGATTGAGAGGTATAAAGCTAGGCTTGTAGCTAAAGGCTACAGTCAAAGAGAAGGTGTAGACTTTGATGAGACTTTTTCACCTGTTGTAAAGATAGTTACTGTTAGATGCTTAATAACTCTTGCTGTTCAAAAGAATTGGTCTTTATATCAGTTAGACATTAATAATGCCTTCTTATATGGTGATCTTGATGAGATTGTTTACATGAAACCTCCTGAAGGGTTCTTTGATGAAACTGATGATAGGGTTTGTAGATTAAACAAGTCTTTGTATGGGATTAAACAAGCCCCTAGGCAATGGAATGCTAAACTCACAAATGCTTTATGTGATATGGGGTTTAATCAAAGTAAAAGTGATTATTCACTTTTTACTAAACATAACAAAGATGTTTTCATTGCTTTACTTGTGTATGTTGATGATATAATTATAACTGGAAATAATGAAGATGAAATTGAGAAGTTTAAAACTAGTTTGAGAACAAGGTTTCAAATAAAAGATTTAGGAAAACTAAAGTATTTCCTTGGAATTGAAGTCATTGATAATGACAAAGGTCTTTGTTTGAGTCAAAGGAAATACTGTTTGGATTTGCTTTCTGAATTTGGTTTGTTAGCTTGTAAACCTGTTCATACTCCTCTTGATCCTAATATGAGCATCACTGATGAACCAACTAATGATGATCCTTTGTTGTCTAATGTTTCCGAGTATCAAAGGCTAATTGGTAAATTGATTTATTTAACTCATACTAGACCTGATATCTCTTATACTGTTCAATGCTTAAGTCAGTTTATGCATAAACCTTTGGTTTCTCATCTTAAGCTTGCTTTGAGAGTGATGAGATATTTGAAGAATAATCCTGGTAAGGGTATTCTTCTCACTAAATCTTCTAATATTAACTTAGAAGCATTTGTTGATGCTGATTGGGCTAAGTGTGTTGTTAACAGAAGATCTGTTACTGGGTATTGTGTTTTCTTTTGTAACTCTCTCATTTCTTGGAAAAGTAAAAAACAGAATACAATATTTAAGTCTACTACTGAGTCTGAATACAGAGCTTTAGCTGCTGTCACTTGTGAAGTTATTTGGATACTTAAAATTTTGCAGGATTTACAAATTACAAATGTACTTCCTGTTAATGTA
>JAOEHQ010038883.1:0-12509 GCA_025447715.1 Asclepias incarnata | reverse complement strand
TGTAGGAATTACTTTCCATAATTAATGACAATATTTGAATTTATTAAATTAAAATTAAATCTTAATTTATGACATCAACAAAAATCAATCTTTTAATCTAAAGCATAGATCCATTAAGAAAAAACTAATCGAACGACTATACTTTGACATAATGATGTAATAAAGTTTCTCTTTTATTATATATTAGAGATTAGAGATATTAGAGATATTAGAGATCAGAGATAATGTTGTGTTTGATTAAATATTCATCAATAATATCAAAAAAGCTTCGTATGAAATATTATCTAGTAGAATATATAAGGCATTTGCTACTACCTGATGTAATGAATTGGAAGTACATTTTTTTTCAAAAAAAGGTTCAGTTTACTTAGTTTATATCCTTTGTTTTTCGATCTCAACTATCAAAAAGTCACATGACAATTATAAAGGACAATCTAAGGTTAAATGACAAAATCAGATCAATAGAAAAAAATGTAAGATAAAAACTTTTCAACCATCAGACCCCAACAAATTTATATATATATATATATATATATAGGGGCCGGTTATTGTAAAACAAATATTAAAATAAAATAAATAGAAAAAGATCTTGACCATTAAATCATGATAAAGTTGACGCACGAAGATTCATAGAGCATGAGTATATACATTGATACATGAAGATTTTCATGATGCACAATGATTTTCAGTTAAGAGAAAAGAATGTTTTATTTCTTTTACGTTAATACTTGTTTTATTTGAACTAAAACCTATATATATATAAAGAAATGTAAGATAAAAACTGATAAGAGTGGCGACGATTGTGTTAATTGCAAAAATTGACCAACTTCAGGGATCAAAATTGTAATTTTTCACTTAAAGGCAATAAGTCTAAAACGTGTCAAATTGAGAGACCAAAAATATAATTTTCTCTTGAAACAAATAAGGAATCATTAATCAATTTGATACAAGAAGGAAATAAAACAATGTTTAAATATGGTAATTTATGATGACATCCTTTTGTTTATTTTAAATTGATTTACTGCATTTTTGTTTTTGCAAAATTCATTTTATGCTTTATTGTATGAGATTAGTTTTTGAGAATATAATTAAATATGGCCAAAAGGTCATAGTAGGAACAAACAAAGATCTTGTGCATTTAAAGAATAAACTTTGTAAAAATGTTCAAATCATGTAAAATTGTATACGTGGCAAACCATATGAGCTGCCACGTGCAAGTTTTTGATTGGTCGATTATATGATTTGAATATTTTTATAAAATTTCTTCCTTAAATGCACAAGATCTTTGTTCGTTCTAATTATAACGATTTGGTCATAGTTAGTTACATTCTCAGAAACTAATCCCTTGTTGTATGGATAGCCTTTTTAGTCCATTTGTCATGATCGTAATTTAGATTTCTTTTTTCCCGTCAGCACCACCCCACAGGCCCACAGTCGACTTCTAGGTTCCTCGTTCCTGCATTGCTGAAATTGTTCATTTTCCACGGTACTTTATCCATTTAATATAACTACTATTAATTATTATTTGATTTCATTTTATCATTTAAATCTATCAGTTACTCCAAATATATTGTATATATATCTATATCTATATCTATATTTATACTAAATAGAAAAGCATATGGACCTAGCTTGTCTTGAATTTCAAAATTTTAAGTTCAGGATTATACTTTTATCTTTTTACCGGACTACTATCTAGATTTAGTTAATCTCATTAATGTAAAAAAAAGAGTCAAAATTAATAAAATTGTTTACTAAAATATAAAATTTACTTAAAAAACTATATTGTCTGTTACACAACCATCGTCGACCATAATCAACCGGGCGGTAGGCAAAGCCGCTGCCGCCACCTCTAGCAGGGTTTCGTAACCGAAAATTTGAAAATTTCCACCATGGAGAGGATTCTAGTATTTTGTGAATTTGGTAGATTTAATACTTGTGTAATTTGTATGATCAAATTTATTACCATTTTAACAAAGGAAATGTCACTGTTTTTTTTTTAAAATTATTCTAACTTAATTATTTTGGATTAAACATTCTGAAATCATTATCGCGCCTACTTATATGTTTATTATAAGGGTAATTTATTACCGTTCAAGTAGTGAGGTTTGAACCCAGGTCTTTTATAAGAGATTCAGGACACCTTATCACCTGGGCACCTTCGAGATGGTTTATGCTATATATTCATAACCGCCATTATTATTATTTTTTCTTAATTGTGATGCATTTGTCCAAATTCTGATCTGCAACGAGAACTGTAAATCCGTCTCTTTTCGTTAAGGTTTTTTTGGTACTAGATCTATTGCTTGTTTAACTAGATGTGAAGGAACAAATATTCTATGTTAATGTTTGCATTAAAATCCAATGTTTGTTCTGCTCGCTGAGAAAAATAATGAGGGTCTAAATGCTGAACAAATTGAGGATTTTGGGTTGACATTAGAAAATCAAAGGGAACCAAATCCGGAGAATTTTTAAGGTATTTATTCTTGTTTTCGATAAGATGAGAATTTTAAACACAACAAAAATGCGGGAAGATCTTACATGCGGGACAGCCAACGATTCTTCAAGAAGGAATAACCAGATCGATCAGGAAATAAAATGAAAATATGCTAAGAATTTCTCATTATGGCTTACTTGTAGCTGTTTTATGCCTTCCAAATGGCATGCCGGACGCACAAAAAGTTTGATAGGTTATAAGGGACGGAAAAAGGTTCGTAGAATTATAAGGAACAAATAAAAATGTAAGTTATTTGAAACAAAGAATTAATATCGTAGCAGCATCTTCTTTTGGGGCATCTATCATGGTTTAGTTGTCACTTCTTTCACAGCTTTAATGGGAAGTTTGAGATCTTGAGATTGAGAGTTTGAGATCGAGAGTTTTTCTCTCCTATTCGGCTTTGACTTAGCCAGCCGTGGGATATTTTTGAAAGGGTGAAAACCCTAGGCCGGAGGTCCTTCGGAAACAGCCTCTCTACATTTGGGTAGGGGTAAGGCTGCGTACATCTTACCTCCCTCGAACTCCGGCGGTGCCGGAATCGAGTATCGTTGTTGTTGTTGTTGTTGTTGTTCTTTCACAGCTTTAGTTTATGTTTGTTAGTGGATTTCAGGCGATGTTGTTTGCATAGTTTACGTAGTCTTCTCATCTATATTTAGGCTTGTTTTACTTCAAATTTATCCGATGAACATTCGATCGTTTAGAAAATGATAATTGTGCAACCATGCAGGTCCAAGTTCAATATAAACATGGAAATACAAGATTCCTCACATAAAAAGAAGATTGCTGATGATCTTCCAATTGTCTTGCTTCTCGGGCCGCCAGCTATTTTCAAAATATACGAGAGACAGTAATTTTCTGAGAAATTCCGTTTCCTCAAACCATGGGAATCTTCAATTCCTCTCCACCAATTCTGTTCCACTCAAGCAGGCTTTGTACAAGCTGCATTCTGCTCTGCTCACACTCCATTACCTCTGACATCTTGCAGAGTCTACCTGAGCTTCATTTTATCATGACCAGTAGTGCTGGTCTTGAACATTGACCTTCATGAGTGCAGACGACGTGGAGTCAAAGTTTCTAATGCTGACACGATTTTCTCAGAATATGTTGCTGATATGGCCGTAAGCTTGTTGATTGATGTCCTAAGAAAAATTACCGCTGCTAATCGGTTTGTTAAGGCTGGGCTTTGGCACCTGAAGGAAGATTACCCTCTTGGTCACAAGGTTATTTCTATGTCCCTTAATTTCTGGCTGATGCATATTATATACTCGTGTATATATATATATATATATATATGTATGCATGCATGGATAACTACTGTATATTGGTATTTATGAATTCAGTTGGGTGGCCACTGGCCAGCGAGTTGGGATTGTTGGAATGGGAAGCATTGGGCTTTATGTTGCGAAGAGGTTAAACGCCTTAGGTTGCATCGTCTCATACATCTCTAGAAACAAAAAACCACATGTTACATTCCCTTTTTTTTTTTTACCGATATTCACGAACTTGCAGCAAATTGTGAGATTCTAATAATCTGTTGTGCATTAACTGACCAAACCCATCACATGATTGACAGGAGTGTCATATTGGCGTTAGGAAAAGATGGAACTATAGTAAAAACATAGCACGAGGAGCAACCATTAAAGAAGAAGATATGGTTGAGTGTTTGTTAAAAGGGGAGATTGCTAGTGCTGGTTTGGATGTTTTTGAAAATGAGCCTGATGTCCCTGAAGAGCTCTTTCAATTAGATAATGTTGTTATGAGCCCTCATCACGCGATGATGACAGCAGAGTCTATGAGAAATCTTTATGAACTCGTAGTTGGGAATTTGGATGCTTTCTTTTCAAACAAAACGTTGATGTTCCAGGTCGCGTAGGTGTGGATGTATCGATTCAGGAATCATATTCGGTTTTAGAGACGCTTGAGTATTGTACATTACTGCAGTACCATCTCAAGTGGCAGCAGAGTTCGTCAAATGGGTTCTTGCTTTCAGAGATGCGGCTTTCGGTATTATTTTCCCACCTTATCCTGCCATTGTAATATCATTGTTTGGATCAATATTATAGTCTGGATTTCGCAATACTCATAAGGAAATAAATTTGACATGGGTTTGAATCAGTTGCAATCAACTTATTTACGGTCACATTAGCATCACTTCGAAGACACCTGCTAAAAATGGAACAATAGATAGAAGATTCGCATGGACCCTACACAAGGATGGCAACTAGGCATATTGGTCTGGATTGAACAAGTCTATATTTTTTTTCCTACTATGGATAGGGTGAACGTCTCCCACCACCCACCTAATGAAGATCGATCTACAACCATTTGTTTGCTGCATATTAGGTTTTTGTTTAGCAAAATAATATATCCTCTTAAAAATTAGCCTAATAATCCTCTTAACAATTTGATCATGATATTGGTAAAATCAAAAGATGAAATTAATTTTTTTTTTTAATAAACTACACTTATCATGTAGTTGTTAGGATAATTATTAGGTTGATTTTGTAGGAGTTAGTCATTAAGAAAATAATCAAAATATCATTTTTGCTTTTGTCAGTTTTGGCTATATATTTTGTTGAAAAATATGGGTTCCATCGTGGTTTTGTTTATTCCAACCTTAGTTTCAAAAGTCGTAGAAATGTTTTAGATTGTTTCAAGCTATATCATTCTTGTCTATACATTATATCTAGAGCTGACAATTTTTAACACGGACCTGTTAGCACGACACGACTCGACCTGGTCTTAATAGGTTTCCTGTTTGGCCTTAACAGGTTTCGTGTCTTAACAGATCCGGACCTGTTAAGACACGTTAAGACACGTTAAGATATATATATATAATATATACGGACCTGTTAAGACACGTTAAGACCTGTTAAGACACGTTAAGACACGTTAACAGGTTCCTTAACAGGTTCGTTAACAGGTTTAGAACAGGTTTGTTAACAGGTTTTTAGCAGGTTCAGGTTCCTTAACATGTTTAAATTAGGATTTTTGTTAACAGGTCTTTTACCAGGTCGTGTTCGTGTTCAACCCTTATCGTGTTCATGTTTAAAAATTTTGACACGACTAGTTATCGTGTCGTGTTCGTGTTCAACCCTTATCGTGTTCGTGTCTTATCGTGTTCGTGTCTTATCGTGTCGATACGACACGATATGCAGCTCTAATTATATCTCTTAACTTTGTTATTGGGAAATAAGCATCTTGCTAACTAGTACTCTTTATATTACCCATATATAATTCCAATTCCAATTATGGTTACTAAATATGGCTACTATTCATGTCATTTTAATATATACTAGATGGAAGCCCGCGCGATGCGACGGTGATGGTGGTAGCAACGGTGGCGGCGGCGGCGGCGGGTGGTGGTGGCGATTGGGGCGGCGACGATAGAGGCATCAGCGGCGACAGAAGGCGTCGTCGGTGTGGTTATTGATGTAAAAATAATTGATGTAAAACGGGGTAGTGTAGTTATTATTTTAAAGGTTGAGGGATGTATGTTGTAAATAATAGTTATTTTAAGGGTTGAAGGATGTATATTGTAAATAATTTCATTAAGGATATTATAGGTATATTAGGTGAAGATATTTAAATTAATTAATAAATGATGGGGGTAGTTTAGAAAGTTCAGTAGGCTTTTATGAGGGAAAAAAAAAGGGAAGGGGTTCCTCTTTTATTAAGAACTAGAATGGAACCCGCGCAAAGCGGCGGCAGTGATAGCGGTGGTGTGGTGGTGGCAGAGGTGGAAAATGACGGCGATAGATGGCGGTGGTGACGGGTGGCAGAGGTGGCGACGGGTGGCGACGGTGCGGTGGAAGTAGCGATGTGGTTATTAATGTAAAAATTATTGATGTAAAGGGGTTAGTGTAGTTACTTTTAAAGGTTGAGGGATGTATGTTGTAAATAATTTCATTAAGGGTATTATAAGTAAATTAGGTGGAGATATTTAAATAAGTGAATAAAGTATAAGGGTATATTTGTCTTATCAAAGGCTGAAAGTTGAAAAGGGAGAGGGGGTTGATGTTTTATATAGTAGTATAGATAGTAGTATAGATAGATAAAGGGGGTAGTGTAGTTATTTTTAAGAGGTTGAGGGATGTATGTTGTAAATAATTTTATTATAGGTAATTAGGTGGAGATATTTAAATTAGTGAATAAAGTATAGGGGTATTTTAGACTTTTCAGAGACTGAAAGTTGAAAAATAGGGGTAGGTTGTTGTTTTATATATTTATTAAGAATACAAACAAAGTCTTACTGTGTGTATATATATATATATATATCAATATATACTAAAACAGGAGTTTGGAGAAAGATTTAGAGCCACCAGAGCCTTCCTTGAAACCAAATTCCCGTCCATCCTTCCCTTCCTTATTTTTTACTTTTCCAACCTTAAAATGAAAAAAAAAACACATCAATCATCTAAAACTTTCTCTCCACTTTTTAATACAAAACCTAATCCTCTTTTCAAAAAACTTCCAATCGATTTAAGTCTGCACTCCAAATCCGGCCTCTAATCCGTCAATCTTTCCCTGTAGTTCATCTCCAGGTTTGTATCTATCTATATGTATGTAAAAAGCTTTTGGGGCTTCTGATGAAAATCTTTAAGGTATTATTATGTCTAATCGATATATGTTATATTTGTTGTAATTTTTATATGTTAATAATCTTTAATCAAGTGTGTAGTTTAATTATTTTATCAACATCTATTTACTTTCACAAGTTATCTTTTTTTTTAATAAAAAAATTCATACATATTCAATTACACTTGCTTTTTATTTGTATTGTAGATCGATACATATTTAAATTAACACTAAACACTTTATCAAGTGTTAGTTTTTAGATGAATTTTAGATGGAAACAATTTGTTCGATGAAATGTTAGTTTTTAATACAGAACTTTGAAGTATCTAATTGTTACTTTTTAGTACAGAACTTTGAAGCACATAAGTTGTTCAATGAAATGTCAGTGATAATTTTGTATAATTTGGTTCTCTTTTTTGATTTTTTCTAATGTTTATTAAATCTTAATAGGATTTTTTTTCTGTTAAAAGTTAGACACGGCTATAAGCATTTCATTGGAGTCTTTTTATTCTTACATTGTACTTTTCACATATATATTAATACATATACAACTTCGTTATTTACAGTTGATACTTGCATCATTCAAAAACGATGATCATTCTGCGAAGATAGAAGCTAATCCAACTGTTAAAAAGTTGAGGTTGATGATAGATATAAACAGGGAAATAAGAAACCAAAGATTAATGGAGTCGAAACATCTGGATCTCGGAAATCTGATAGAAAACAACATATTAGTTCAGCAGAGGTTCGTGTTACTTTTTGTTTTGTTACAGGTGGCTAAATAGGTGGTCAGGTTGTGTAATGGGTAAAAAAGGTGTTACTTTTTGTTTTGTTAGCTAAATAGGTAGTGAGATTGTGTAGTGGGTCAAAAAGTTTATACAAGTTATACGTATGCTCAAACCTTTTGAACAACTAGCATGTTTTATAAACCAAGATAGTTTATTCGATGAGCCCACTTTTCTCCATATCGTGTCCGTCATTTTTAATAAGGCTCACGAAAAGAACTTGGGTAATCTATGAATAAATACTTAGTGTACATAAATATGTATGTTACACACTGCAGGATATAGATATTAACATTAATCCGTAAGACAATAGTTGTGTATAAACGTTTAACTTAGTAAGTGAAATTGGGGACAAGAGTGAGGAATCAATCCCATATTGTTCAGATATAGATATTAACAGTAATCTATAAGACAATGCCATTTGATTTAGTTTTGCCACCTGCATTTTATTTAGCTGCTAACTTAATGTCCTCATATTAATCATATATTTGCTTTAGTGCTATTTGAGTGAGTTTTGCATTTGATTTATAATTGGTTTCATTGGAAAACTCATTGTGCTTTTTAAGGCATTCTACAAAAGAGGGGAAGCAGGTAAGTACCTGAATATGCGAATCACCTGATTTTTTTTTATTAAATTGCAAGGTTTCGGTGAGGTTTCTTACAGCCTCAATTGGGTGCTACAGGGGTTTTATAGCTATTGTTTGATCAGCCTATAAGAGTATTTGTTAGGTCTTGGAAAAAGGTTATGCGATTTATGATATGGATTGCGATGATGATAAATGGTTGGAAAGGTTTAATAGTGGGTGGTTTGGCGATAATGGGTGTGTCACATAAGAGACTTTTGAGAGAGTAATTGATGCTTTCAAAAGAGGAAACTATTGTAATCCAAATGAGTATTCTGATGTTGTTGAGTGGTGTCAGGAGCTGGCATCAAAAGAAGTTTTAGAAGCTTTGTATACATATTGGAGGAATAAAAGGAAGAAGAAACTGTCTCCACTATTAGAGCTTTTTAGGCACAAATTTAATCATATATCGTGTTTATAAATGTATGTATAACAAGTATGATTTTTACAATAGAAGGATTTGATGGCAGTGTAATAAGCGTCCAATATGTAAAGGACATGTGACAAATGCTACTTAAAAACAATTGTTTAGAAGACCTGCAAGCAAACCTTGTGTAGAAAAGTCTACAAAAATCTTCTTTTTAATTTTGTATTGTAAGTATTATATTGTTTAGAAGAGTTGCAACGTCTACAAAAATTTTCTTATCAATTTTGTATTGTAAATGTTATATTGGTTTGGTTTTTATTTTATTATTTTAGTTTAAGTATTTTTGTAATCATATTGTAGTTAATTCTAATTTAGTTAACATTGATTTTTCTATATAGTTTTTTTTTTCATTTTTAAAATACATTGAAACGAAACTTATAAGTTATTCGATTTAAAACCACCCGTCCATCGGATGAGCTTAAAGACTAGTATATATATATATATATATATATATATCTATACTACATTATAAAACATTTGAGTGGTGTTTAAATATTTGAATTTTTAGACTAACAAACAAGTACATCCCCTTTAAAAATACAACAAAATGAGAACACTTATTAGCCTTTGATTTATCTAATCTACGGTTATAAAAAAAATCGATAGTTTTTTAAATTAAAAATAAAATAAAAGGGTACAATTGGAAAACTAAAACAAAGACACGTTGGTTTAATATGTTTTGTTCAAACTTTTTATCTCCATGCCTGCAAGTGGTTGCAACAATCTCTACCAGTTTTTTATTTTATTTTTCTTTTTGATCTGCGAGAAGTACAAAGAGAGAAACAAAGGATTTTTTTTTATCTCCATGTCCTTTTTTCATTTGTTTCTTTTAATATCGTATTATTGAAATTATATATAGCCAATGGTTGTAATTATTGTACGCATACATAACATATATATTTTCTTTTTATCCATCGAGTTCCAAAGATGCATCCTTTAAATTGTTACTAGTATGGTACCCGCGCAATTACGTGGCGACGGTGTGGTGGTGGCGGTGGGTGGTAGTGGAATTATTTCATTAAGGGTATTATATGTATTTTAAATGGATATATTTCATTAAGGGTATTATAGGTATTTTAAGTGGAGATGTTTAAATTAGTGGATAAAAGAATGAGGATTAATTAATTCATTAAGGGTAAAATGGTCATTTCATATTTTTAAACTTTTGGGGGTAAGGGGGGATTGGGGTAGGGGAGGGTTGGAAGAATTTCTATAAGGTATTACTAGACGCATGCCCGCGCGATGCAGCGGCAATGATGGTAGCGACGGCGGTATAGTGGAGGCGGTGGTGGCTGCGGCGGTGACGATGGTGGGGTGTGGTTATTAATATAAAAGGGGTAGTATATTTATTTTAGAAATTAAAGGGTAGATGTTGTATATTAATTTCATTAAGGGTATATTTTGTATTCAATAGAATCATGGATAATGTTAGTTATATTAGTAAGGACATTTTAAGTATTTCAAAGATAGAAAGTTTAAAAAAAAAAAAAGATAGTTTATTTTATAAGGGAATAAAGATAGATAAGTCATTTCAATTTTTAACAAAGATATGGTTAGATGTATAAGATATTTTATGTACGTGCATCCACTTAGTTATGAGTATTCCGTTATTTTTTTTTATCTTCACCATATGCGTCTAAAAGATGCACTATGTAATAGTTTTTTTTTTCCTAGAAGAAAGATGCAACTTGAAAATTAGTTTGGAAAGAATTGAAGACAAAATTACCATTTTAACCACAGTTTGTAGTGTATTAGTGTTCCTATTTTAAGATAGGATGTAAATCATGTAATAAGAAACCTATCCTGAATTTTTTTACACCCGCTTTGGTGGTTGTGAGACAACGCGATCACCAAATATGGCAAGGGATCCATATCCACCACCACCACCACCGACCTGCCATTTTCAACATATACCCCACCACCGCACCTACTATTATTCTTTTCCGACGCAGGACTAACGCCAACAGTCGCCGGTGGGACTCGAATGCAGAGACTTTTTGAACACGGAACTATGATTTTGATTCTGATGATGATGATGATGATGATGATGATTTTGAAGGTGTTGATGATGCAAATGAGTGGCTTGACATTCTTGAAGACTTCATTGACGGTGTGTGGATTTTTAAGGTAGATTTAATTTATTTTAGAGTCTAGAGAATAGAGATTCATTTGTCTACAATACCACCCAGGGGCGGCCTTGGGAGGGGCAAACCCGACTTTCATTCCGGGCCATTTTTTTAGGGCATCAAAAATTATTTTTGCTTTTATAACATTAGTCGTCATTAATAAAAAGTTAAATTAATGGGATTATTAAATATTTATATTAATGAACTTTCAAATCTTAGTTATTGGATGTACCCAACCAATCAAAAATATACAAGTGGCAGCTTATATGATTGCCATATATCCCGGTGCATTCAATAACCGGGATTTGAAAGTTCATTGCATATACATTTTACAAGATTTTTACATAACATAGACATTTGGTCATAGTTAGTTACGTTACATCCGTAGGTAATAATCCCTAAATTAATTTAAGAGATAATTTGATTATTGCAATATATATTAACAAGATCACAAATTCACAATATAACATTCACATTTACCGACACTTATATAATACGAACTAGAATAGAAAAATGAACGCTTATTTTGAGATGGAGGGGATATTAATTTGTGTGTTTATATGTGCTTATTGAAATTCCAATATAAGCTTGGTGTGGGAGGGATTAGCTTAGTCTTGTACTTGTTGGCTTGTTGGAGTTTTGAAAAGTCAATCATTTTTATTTTTATTTCCCCAATTACATAGCTATAAGCTTATAAGAGGGCTCTCTATGGTTGTCTTTTCTTTTACTCTTCAGTTTTTTCACCTCATTCTACCTCATAACTTTTAAAACTGATTTTCAACTGACATACTTCTACCAACAATATCTCTTCACTTCCTCATCATTTTATAATCTATTAATTTATACATATATATCCACACATAGCCACACACATAAATAAATAAAAAGGGATTAGTTTTTGAAATTGTAGCTAACTATGGCCAAATGGTTATACTAGAAATGAACAAAGATCTTGTGCATTTAAGGAAGAAACTTTGTAAAAATGTTCAAATTATGTAACCGACCAATCAAAAACTTACATGTGGCAGCTCATATGGTTTGCCACGTATACATTTTTACATGATTTGAACATTTTTACAAAGTTTTTTGTTAGTTACATTCCCGTAAACTAATCCCTAAAAAAACAACTTAAAAGGACCCACCTCACTTTCTCTCTCTTCTTCTCTTCCGTTTCGAAAAACCGACGAGTGGCCAAGGATTTCAAAATCGACGAGGAAGTGCCTATGGTGTCAGCTTTCTTAAGCAAAGCGAAGAGGCAACCAAAGAGCCCATTGAGAGCCCTCTAATCGTGAAAAGTTTAGCTTATTAGGTTTTCTAAATGTCAATAATTAGATAAGCCCATACAATCTCTCCCACTATTAAAGGAAACAACCTTTTTTTTCAATTGATTACATGGCATCTAATTAGACTATTAATTTTAATCTTAATTGCAATTAGGTCCTTTAATTTTATTCAACACTCATTTAATTCAAT
>JAOEHQ010038872.1:0-12510 GCA_025447715.1 Asclepias incarnata | reverse complement strand
TGCGGTTTTGGTGTTTGGGGTTGAATGCTCGGGGTAGAAGCCCGGTGGAGAGACCGAGATGAAGCACATGTGGGCCCCCTCCCAACGGCCAAAAATGTATATATCTATATATATATATATCATGCGTAGCCATTGACTCCTCCATATCAAACTCCTCCATATAGATATGTTGTTTCTCTGTATATATCTTAATGTAAGAAATTTTGTTCATAAATCAAACTCCTCCATATATATATATATGAGAGAGACGAGAGTTTATATGTATATGTATATGTAAGAGTTTGCAGGTGAGAAAATGACAGAGATGAGAGTTAGGTGTTTTTTTTTTAATTTAATATATATTCTATCTTAATAGTGACATGGGTTGAATAATTAATCATTTTTAAGTAATAGTGACATGTGTTTTTATGATATGATACCTTTGTTTTATTATATGATATATTTGATTTATTAAAAATAAATGGGGTATTAAAAAAAAAGATGATGTGGAAATTGGGGAAGATTGGGGAGTGGCGCCACCATTTTGGGGTAGTTTGGGGAAGGATTGTGGTGAAATGAGATTGAAGGTTTTTATTAGATAAAGGTGAGGTGGTAATTTGGGGAAGTTTGGGGAAGGGGTGACCACTCCCTCCCCCCTTAAGGATGGCCGGTATGGGGCGGTTAGCCCGGCGACCCAGGCCCTAATCGCCTGTGGATCGCCAGCTACACCAACCCCCCCTGGTGATAAGGGGTGTCGGCGACCTGTGTGGCTCGTCCAATCTGTCTGTTTATTTCGCATTCTTCAACAAAAAAAACCGACGACCCCCACTTCCCCTTTTTTTGAGGCTACCTAACTTGGTGATTTGGAGCCACATGACGTGAGTCGCCCCCATGTTGGGTAGCCACATACCGGCCAACCTAATTCAATTACTCCGTATTAAGTAAAGCTATTACAAATTAATGTTCAAAAACTTATTATGTAACTAAGAATGACAATCCCATTCTCAACCCGAAAACATTATGATGTCCCAAACCTGACCCGTTACCCAACGGGTATTTTACCGGGTTATGACTTTCCCCAAGTAATTCATGTAAGGTATCATATCTTATTTATATATTTTTAATATTGAAAAATTCGTTATTAATGAAATGTAAAGTATTTTTTCACCTTTAAATTATCAAATTCATCAATAAAACTAATAATATGTCAATCAAACGGTGTGTAATAAAAATACTAAAAAAACACACTTAAATATTTTATCAAAAAGTTTTTACATGTCACAAATAATCAATGATCGTCATAATCCTAAATTGAACACAAAATTTTAAATAAAACACAATAAATCACTCTTAAAAGTTAAAAGTTGACAATTTTCTGGATATACACACAAAATAAACATAAATCAATGTATCATATTATTACAAACCATTGTTAATATTAGTTATTATTAAGTAAATAATAATATGTATGTATATAAAGTGTTTAAGGGTAGGTACTAGGTAGGGTTGCGAATGACATGCCCTTTACCCTCCTCGTACCCGATAAGAATTCCCGTTTGTCAATCGAAATCCTTCCATATACTTGATAAAACATGTTCCAACCACTCAAAATTTTCGGGTTTCCTATTGAGTTTGTCATAAAGTATTTTTAATAAAATTAATCTTATTAACCGGTTACATTGTAGAAACAAATATAGTTAATTATATTATATAATTATTCTTATTGTCGTTCGAAATAAAAAAAATTATATTATATCACCTTTTTTTTCATTCTTTTTTTTTTCTTTCAATTTTCTACAAAAAAAACTTTGGCTATATCTCTAATATTGTCAATTAACAAATATAGATTTTATTAGGTTTACTAGATTTAGACCCGTGTCAAATATACGAGATATTTACGACATATTAAAAATAATCCGTAACGTTATAGTTTTTTGAAAGTATTATTATTTAATTATATGTTTAAAATATTATTAATTTCTATTCTTGAATTGAAGAGTGTTGGTCAAAAATTTGAAAATCATGTATGTACATTAGGATATATAAGTATGTTAATGTTATATTTAATTTGCAAACATTGTCCGATATTTATTTTTTATTTTTAGGTATATAAAACATAAGTTAATTTATTTGAAAAGTATTTGAGAGAAAAAATTTGATTTGATATATTTTTTAAAGAAAAAATAAATTATATCTTTTTATAGATACATCAATGTTGTTGATAACTTAATTATCATTATAAAAATAATTAGAAGAAATAAATTTTAATATAATCATTTACTTTAATCTAATGGATATATAAAACATCAATGGACGTATAATTTTTGATTCATGATTTATACTACTTTATAATAATTTCATGCATTTTTAATTATAAAAATATTGAAAGTTACACTTTCCAACTTGGAAATGTTCATATTACCTTAATTACATATTTATACTATAAACCATCACCAAATGGTCTAGTGGCAAGGAGACATTTTTCCTCACAAGAGGTCAGAGGTTCGAGTCATACCCTAGGCATATTTGTGGTAGCCACGGGTATTTTATTTCCACCTATGGTTGGCCTGAGTGAGTTTTCCCCTCCGGATCTCTGGGTGATAGGGGTTTCTCATCGAGGGGTTTAAATTGGGGGCGAGGGGGCTCTCTAACGCGGACCCGGTTAAGACAACGTATGCTAGACCTCTCGATATTCGCGAATAATCCGCACCTTTCAAAAAAAAAAAAAAACTATAAAGAAAAGAGTAAATAAAGGGGGGTCAAATCTATAAAGTAATAAAAATAGAGTAGGCGTTTTGTAAAGCCAGCACACTGCAGAGAATTGTATGTGTATCGAATAACCCATGTCAGTGGCGCTCACAGATTCCATTTGTCATCTTTAAAAACCCATTTGATTCACCTCACCTCACTCACATAAAACATAAAAATAATCACAAATGGCGCTCCGAACCCTAGCAGTAGCCAGTGGCAAAACCCTAAGCCGGTTTCACCAACACATCCGTGGCATACAAACATTCACACTTCCCGATCTCGCTTACGATTATGGAGCACTTGAACCGGCTATTAGCGGTGAGATTATGCAGATACATCATCAGAAACATCACCAGGCTTACATTACTAATTACAATAAGGCACTTGAACAGCTTGATGACGCAATTGCTAAGGGTGATGCTTCTACTGCTGTTAAATTGCAGAGTGCTATTAAGTTCAATGGCGGAGGTTCGGTTTTCCGCTAACTATGTTTCTATCCGTTTGATTACTATGTTGTTTTCGGTATGATATTGTTGTCCTTTTATTGAGTACATGATAGAAGTATAGAACTTAGAAGGACTTAGTTAGGAATTCATAGCTGCTTGCTCCACATTATTATGTATATCTATAATACACAAACCAGCCTTGTGTCCGCGCTAAGTGGCAGTGTACCACCGTTTACGGTCGTTTCCAGTGATTTTTTGGGGGTTATTGGCGATTCTTGGTGGTGGTGATGGAAGAGAGAGTGAGGTGAGACATTCTTATTGGGTGGGGGAAGAGAGGGGATTGTATTTTTAGTGCTTAATCTTAACATTGGGAGAGGGGGTGGGGGTTGCTTTATATAGTAAGGATAAGGACTAGAATAGAGCTTGCACGATGTCGTGGTGATAACTAGTTTTAGGTTAAAAAAATGTATAAATTTGACGGTGGTGGTGGTGGTGTGACAAGAGGCGGCAATTGAGTGGCGACTGGATGCTGAGCTGACAGTCGATGGTGGTTGTGTAAGAGAGAGGCGACATGTCACTTTTTTTATTAGGTTGGGGGAGTGGTGGTGTTGTGCACATGTTGTGCAAGTTGTGGTGTTGCACACCACCCCTCCTTGGTTTTATCATCAAGTTTTGTGTTTTCAAGTTGTAGCTACAGCTTTTGTGGGTGTATTTTGGGTGCATATTTTATTAAATTCTTGTTATATATATATTTTTAATACTTTTGTATAAACCTTTAGTAATATGACAAAAAATATAGTAAATATTCTTTTTTTTTTTGGCGTTGTAGATGTTCTGGTATTTCCTGTGAGTCTTGTGACAAAAAAAAGGATGATGTGGAGAAAAGAGGTGGTCTTGTGGGTAGTAACCACTCCCTCCACCCTTGAGTTGGGGGAAAGGGTGACTTGTCATTTTATAACTATTGGGAAAAGGGGTGATGTGGCATTTTTCTATTGGTGCTACTTAGGGGTGTTCGTGTTAACTTATTTTGATGTGCTTTTGATTATTTTGTGAAAAAAAAAAAGCTTATTAAGGTTAATAAGCGCATCTAAAAAAACTCATCATTTTTGGCTTATATAAAAGAGCTTATTAAGAGGGTGTTTATGTTAGCTTATTTTGAGAAGATTATGCTTAATTACTTAGTTCTACCTATGTACTCATGCAACAGAAAACCTTATTGATATCACTTATTGCATCAATGTTCTTAAAGTCAAATCTTTTCAATACTCTTCAGGGTTAGAGTACAAAGTACTTGATGATATCATCCTTAAAAGCATTTATCTCAACAGTGACAGTCAACAGTCTATTATTTAAGCCTTGTATAGTCAGTAATCATATTTGATTTTAGTTGTTGAATATCGTTATGTATGAGAACCGTCTTTAAGTTCAATAAGAGCAGACAGATCCGCATTAATCCATACTTTTGCTCCAAACATCGATATGTTCACTGCTATATTCTCTTTATTGCTACTTTAAGTCTGCTGTCTGTAGCTTGTTTGGCATTGAGTAGTGTAATTACTTCCAGTTACCAGTTGGTCAGTTAATTAATATGTATTGTGTAATATTCCTCCCCATTTCCCTTGCCACTTTCTGGCTATGTGTGTCTGATTCTTTGGCATTGAGTGCCATTGCTTTCAGTTAGCAAGTGCTTAGTTTGTTAAGTCGTATACAGCCTGTCTTTATGTGAATAAACTATAACAATTAACGAGTTTGTTTAGATATGATTGTATCATACAAACATTATTTTATAGAAATTATCTTCTTGTAGCATCTCATAGTTCTTGTATATAAGCTATTGTAGACTTGTAGTGATGGTGCGTTGCTTTTATCGCCTTCTGACCAGGTCACGTGAATCACTCAATTTTCTGGAAGAATCTTGCCCCTACTCAAGTAAGTCTGTATCTTGATAATTTTGTGATAATTCTACACCTACTAGTTGACTTAAAGATGAACCATTTTTGCAGGAAGGAGGTGGTGAGCCACCACATGGTTCTTTGGGTTGGGCTATCGACCAACACTTTGGTTCTATGGAAAAATTGATTGCCAAGATGAATGCCGAAGGAGCTGCTGTGCAGGGTTCTGGATGGGTGGTATGTTCTATATATATTTTTTAGTCTTGTATTGTTTTCATTTTCATCATTCAATATCTTGGAATGTAATACTTTTATTTTCTTCAACTCATGTTTAATTTAAAGCTGTGATGCATTGACAGTGGCTTGCAGTAGACAAGGAGCTGAAAAGGCTTGTGGTTGAAACCACAGCAAACCAGGTATAAAAGGATATTTTTGGTTGTTAAGTAATAGGTATCAAGTACAATCACCTGTCCCTAGACTTGAACTTTTAAGTTAGAGGGGGCAAGATGGGCGAGTTGGGTAAATAGGCCCCGTGGGGTTATCCCGGTAAGCACCAATTCATAAATAGTTATTATGCTAAAACTATATTATTATAGTAAATCTAATCTAAATATTCTCATAAAATGGTTTATGTGGTGTTGTGCGCACCAAAATATGCTTTTGCTACTTCGATCTGTTTATAATTTCGACACAGTTGACCTATTCCCTTTCTAGTTAATTTTTTGATTTGATCCGTTTGAGGTTGATCATAACCCAAATCCACCCATTTATAAGGAAATTGGTCAAAACCGTCACCTTTATACTTTAAGTGATTGTTTACATCTTTTAAATTAAATGCACCTCACTATATTAGAACAAAAGTACAAAACCCCACGTGGGTTGGGTATTGTTGTTGCTATTCACTATATTATAACAAACAATATTTTTGTATCTTTTCCACATTTTTTATTCTTTTCTTTCTTGGTTTGTGGGTGATTTAGAACCAGTATGTGAGGATTCGAATTTCAAACTTTAGATAAAATGCACACAAAACAATAGCAAAAGACATACTTGAACAAAAAGAAAATAACAAACATAGTTACGTACTTACATGGTTGGGCTGAGCAGTTCGATATGCTTAATCCACGGCAAACTAAGAGATATTATATTGATTTCGACGTTGATACATGTTTACAGTTACATTAGGGTTCTATATATAGAGTCTAATTACTTGCTCGTTAAGCAAATTATATCCAGCTTGCTCACCAAGGGCCTAAAGGTTCCGTATGGGCTTAGCCCTTAATTCTAGTTTTCGTCCCAGGTCCCTGCCCATGTCAAGCCCTGCAAGAGGCGGTGACAGTGTCTTCCTCATAAACATCAGACTCCATTGCTGAACACTGTTTTTTTTTGGTTTTATGCTATTCGTTTGTTGGTTTGATGCTGTTTTAAAGCATTGTATTGGATACACTCTTTAAGTGGTTTTATTTGTTTATTTGGTATCTAGTTATCTACAATACATTCGAATGTGTTATCAGAAATCTACTTGTGCTGCAGGACCCACTGGTTACAAAAGGTGTAAGTTTGGTTCCTCTGCTTGGCATAGATGTTTGGGAGCATGCATACTACTTACAGGTATTTATATAAACTTTCACAGTCTACTTGGAAGTTGGAATATATGCAGAAAGTTTTAAAACTCCCACCTCTGATGTAAATTTCTCACTGCTAATGGCCCACTTTAGTGATCATGTATTTATGCTCTCTTTTTTTTTAATGTTTTCCTGTTTATGATGCAGTACAAAAATGTTAGACCCGATTATTTGAAGAACATTTGGAAAGTCATCAATTGGAAGTATGCTAATGAGGTGTATGAAAAAGAATGCCCTTAAAAGGAAGAATCTTGACACGACCAAGCCCACAAGTGGTCGTGTCATGGATCTTGAAGAGTTTGGACATGTAATAATAATGAAGTCCCGTTTTGCCTTGGTACTAAACCTTTGTTGTGTATGCAAAACTTGAATAAACCATGTCTTCTTGCTTTACGCTATTTTGCTGCTTGTAACCTTGACTTACTTTTTCTTTGCCCAACTATCTGTATCGATACTACATTATAAAACACTAGAAATAGTACCCGCACAAATGTACGGTGGTTGATGGTTGAAACATTTGAATTTTTTTATATCAATCAATTTATGAACTTCAATTAGTACATGCAGCTAAGGGTGATGATGGCCGGCGGCCGGATTTGGGTTATCTAACACATATGTATATTTTAAATTGTGTTTTTACTTTTTTATTTCTTTATGAAGTATTTAAAGATGAAAATAATTTATCAAAATTACTATAATACCCATACTATTTTTTTTTTGGCCAAATTAGAAGGAACAATTTATTATTAAATGTTTGGAATATTTACTAAAATTAACCTTGTTCTTAAATTTTTTAAAATTTAAGACACTACAATCATGTATTATAATATACTAGTATAGATTTGATGGGTGTCTTAAAATTTAAATTTTTAAGTATATGTATGTAATACTTTAATAATTTTTAATGCAATATCAATTAGTCAAAACAAATTCAAATTATTTGATACAGTATATTATTATAAATTTAAAAGTCAACATAATAATAAATGTACAAAAAATTCAAATAAAAAATCAAATTTATATAATAATACCGTTAAACTCCCTCTCTTTCATAACTATTTCGGACGCTGGATGCCGTCACCCCTAATTTTTAGTCGTGTGTTCTTGCTATATTTGGTTCTCGTCCATTGCATGGGCAAACTTCTAGTTCTTGTTAATTAAAATCATACCCGCACAATATGGGGACGGTGAATGATTTATAATTTTTTTTTTAATTTAGGCTTAAATTGAATTTAAAAATGATATTCAAAAAATAGAGAGGTAAATAAGTCATTTCATGTTCTTAAAATTTCAAATTTTTAGACCACCTTCAAATCCTTTATAAATTTTTTGTTAATACCTGATAATGAGATTCACATTCACAATAGTTAATCCAAGTTTGTGTTTATAATTGTTTTCTTTTAACAGTTATGGTGTTGATACCTTTTGAGAACATCCCAAGTACATAGGATCAGAGAAAACATTATTGCGATTTTGAATTTTTCATTGCGATTTTAGACTTTTTCATTGCAATTTTAGAATTTTTCATTGCGCTTTTGGACTGTTTCTATTGCGATTTTCTTCTTTTTATCGCAATATTGTGCTTTCTCATTGTAATTTTGACTTTCTAATTGCAATTTTAATTTTTATAAAGCGATTTTCAATATCTCATTATGGTTCCGCTTCCTTTTTGCGATTTTTACTTTCTTATCGCAATTTTGTTGGGAATTTTATGAAAACCCAAATTTTTTTGGCTAAAATGGTATATCTATAATAATTTGGTTACTCATTTTATTTTCTCCAAAAATAAACATGAATAAAACCAAATTAATAGCAGCACCAACCCTAAATCTAAACCCAAACCTATGTTTCATCACACATAGCAAAGACGGGTGCAACGTAGAGCTTTTATATTACTAGTCAGTAACCGTTTTGAATCATGGCTGCAAAATGTTTATCAATCAAGCATATACTACATTTTCCAAGTTTGTTTCTGGAGCACTGAAATTCAGGCTTTGCCATCGATCAAACACCCAGAGAGACTTTGCAATTAAATTATCGTCAAAATTGTGCAACTAACCAGCTCTCAGGAATAACAAAGATGGTTGTCATCTTTAAACAACTCAGCACCTTTGGATTTCCTTGGCTATCCTGATACACTCAGACATGGGACAATTTGTCTTGATTGCATTGTTGGAAATGTGTGATCTACTAATAGCGTATCCCTCCTACAAAAGCAGCAAAAACAATATGAATAAATCAGGATAAAGTAAAGGTAAAATCACTTGCAGAAAGCTGATCTGTTTGTTTCATAACAGATTGCCAGGGTACAATAAGCCTTAAACAGAGGCCAAATGCCTAGTTCTTTAAAGGTACAAAAGTGAATGTATCCAGATCGCTCGGGAAGTACCTGTTGGATGGCACTCATTATTGTCAAGATGGGAGGAGAATTGACTTTAGCACGACTCGCTATCTGTTACATATGTAAGAAACATTATATTCAGCAAATTAAAAAAAGAAAAAGAGGACATCATTAATAAGTGAATATACACTTAACAACTTCAAGGACATTGTAAAAGTATATATATAACAGCAACCTCATCAAGTTGGATGTAACCAAATAATAAACTTGGGTCACTTTCATCAATCATCCGCTTTATTAACTTATCAAGATCATTTTTTGTACCATCACCCAACCATCCCCATTCTCCGGCGAGAGTAAGCATTTCTGTAAGATAGGATGCACAATGAAGAGGCCCTGTCCATAGAGGCCCAGAAACAACAAGTGAATCAGGTACCTGAAAGATGAGATAGATTTAGGCCATCTTGCAGTCATAGCAGATATTGACAACATAAGATGATTCAAAGTAATAGACACACACACAAATAACGCAAACAATAGCAATGTATGTTGTTAAAAGGGGGGAAACCATACATCTGATCCACAATGACAATTTATTTGACCAAGTTTCTCCCATGAAATAGCTTGAGAGTGACCGCAAGATTCACAGTAGCAAATAAAACTATATTGCCTGTCACGGAAAATATCAAAAGCTATATAAGCAAATCTCTAAAAACTTGATTATCTGACTTTCTAAAAGTGTATGTGGAGTAGAAGTGTAGAACATGACAAATTGTAGTACTAGTACATGCCATGGGGTGGCTTTCCTCGGTTAAGGCGTAGCAGTACTCTGAAGACAGGCCCATGGTATGAATAGTATGAGAAAAGTGGTGAAACATGATAACCTAATACCGAAGCCTCCCGCATAGCACCACCTATAACCATCCGCAAACCAATTTCATTTGAGTATGGCAGTGGGCGAATATATGCTCCATATGCAGCTAAAGAGCTAAAACATACAAGATGAAAGTCATACATCAGTTAGGAAGGAAACGGAATATGAACTTGGTGGAAAACTGTTACATTTAAGAAAAGGTTAAAAACGTAAGTGCAGAAAGTGCTCTTCTTTAGTCTTTTATTCTTATCTCTTCCTAGTATTACCATTAAGTGCTGATGAAAAACTTAGGTCATTTGTCTGTTTGGTATTGTTCATGTTATTTTTGAGCTATGGGTTGGATCTAAGTCCACCCATAGCGAGGGCCAAGACCAATGACTGAATACATTTGTGCCAGTTAGCCACTATATACAAGGGATTATTTCTGCACTGTTGGCAAACAATAAAAGCTTCACAAGAAAGGCATTTATACATGCTATTGTACAGTCACATTAAAAGATTTGTATACCTATCTGTGTAGACATGTGGTGCATACAAATGAATGAATGTATGCAACTGAAGAAAACACATACATGTGTGTTAAACTGTTAATAAATGTAAATTGTATTGTATTTATAAACTAACAAAACTATTGATAACCATTCAAGGGTTTGCTGCAGGATATGAAATTTAGGCTGTGAGTGAAGGAGGATATTTGTATGTGATTTCACTCAGACAGCCAGTGAGCAAATTCAGTTCAATACACTCCAAGTTCAGCAAATGTATCAGAAATTTCAGTTAGCTCGTTTGCACTTTGCACTCCATTATATTCTACTTAGAATGCCTTAACTTCATTTAGTGATCCTTGTTCCAGCTAAGTAGGCCTTCTGATTAATGTACCCAATTACTATAGATTTCTTTTTTCAGAATATACAAATGTATATATATTTCTGATTGAACAAATTGCACATAAAGGTACTCTACTTATCCACATTTTCCATATTAGGTATTACTTTTTTGATTTTTAGCCCCAAGATAAAAGACTATTTAACTTGTTAGAAGTGGCAGTGATGGGTTTTGTATTTCTCTATATTCGGGTATAATATTAAAACAATCCTCAATTGAATTATATTGATAGTTTGCTTCACTTTAGTATAAATATCAATAATGGTGGATTGGTGGTGGTAACCTGTCAAGTAGTTGGTCAGGGACCTATCCAAGAGGTCAAAGTCGTTTTTTGTGCATCAAAGAAAAGTTTGAAACCTTCCATCAAAAATCAGAAAGTTTTGTACATTAAACTAGAAAAAGGTGGGTGATTAGAGTCCTCTTTTGTTGATATAATTAAATTTTTTGTACAATTTGCCCTTTTCTAATTTTGCTTTTCGTTTTAAAGAGCTATGCCACAATTCAAGATCACTGCAATGATTCCTAATCATACATGAGAATTTTGATTTGTAACATCATCTATCTAAAGGGTTTTATTGTCGAGAATAATCAGGTTTCCATTTATCCCTTCCAGACCATCGAACTATTTTTCGTCCAATTATGTCATTCAAAGATGGTATTGTGTCTGGCTCATTATAAGATGTGTTTTTGTTGAAAAACTATTGTTCCAACGATCATTTAATAACCCAATTAGGCGAAACATACTTAGATGGCCATGAAGTACAAATTGAGCAAAACAAAGAAGAACTCACTGGTTAGGGCGATGGCCACCGGACGAAAAGCCATCAGTAGATGTAACATAAAGCAATCCACCTAATTTAACAGTATCAAAAGCAAACCTAAAAAAACTAGAATCACTTCCAAAAGAATCAACATCAATAAAATCATAAAAATCCCTCTCAATATATTTCTCAGCCAACACTCGATTCGCAACCGAATGACTAACCTTCCACCTCCCTTCACCCTCACTTGAAACACTAGATAAATTCGAAACAATAACGCTATTACATTCCTCATTTGCACATTAGCCAATACGCAGAGACCGGATTCCACAACCGCACCTTGCGTCAAGAACTCGGAGTTGACCGTTTGACCTTTTGTAAAGAGCCGCAGCAAGGACACCGAGGTCTCGGCCCGTGGCGCTTTCGTGGCGGAAGAAAGTGTCGCCGGTTTGGAATTCGAAGCCTCGTTCGGTTTCGTGGTGGGAATTTAGAGACACGCCGGCGAGAGGGCGGAGATTGGGAGGTTGGAAATTAGGGCTTATGAGGTTTTTGGGGGAAAAAATGGATAGGGTTGTTGGTGGATAGATGGATGTCATGGCGGGAAGAAAGACACTTGTTTGACGTTATTTTTGACGAGTTTTCTTATTGTGTTTATAACCAGGATTTTTATAAGTATAAAATTATATACAACTAGAATTTTTACCCCGTGCGTTGTCGCGGTAATGACCTTTTTTTTTAAACCTGCATAATCGCATTATATACAAATAAAAAAAAAATTGATCCCGAACATAAAACTCTGCTATATGTGTTTAATATACAAAGCCTTATTAAGAATTACATGTTCATAAGCATTCAAAGATAATACATTTTGGCAAAAAGGGTTGTTATAACTTTCGTTAGAAACTTTAACATGCTAATAAGTACAACCATATCACATTAAACAAATAACAAATAAA
>JAOEHQ010038861.1:0-12512 GCA_025447715.1 Asclepias incarnata | reverse complement strand
GGTTCGAGACCTGGGAAGTACATAGGTTTGGAGGGCCTTTTCTGGAAGCAGCCTCTCTACTTAGGTAGGGGTAAGGTTTGCCTACATCTTAACCTACCTCCCCCATACACCGTCGAGGTATTGGGGCTCAAAACCCGCTGAAGACGGCACTGAGCAGTTTCTTTCTTTTCTTTATCAGTGTTTAATTGAAGTTATAGAGAAATGAACAACAAATAACCGTTGTTCCTTATGGGCTATATATTCCCCACATCGTGTTATAACGTTTCCCCGTCTGCTCAAATCCATTTGGTGGTTCAACATATGCCTACAATGAATCTTTTTGTCATTTGGTATCGTTTTATTTGGTGGCCAGATTTTGGATGTGTTGTTATTTGTTGTTGTTGCTGCTATTAATTTTGATTATTAGTAACCATATTAAGATGGAAACTTTTTGGATATGTGTTTAATTTTGATTTGTATATGATTTTTGGAAAATTTTAGGTTTTTGGAAGAACAAAATGAATAACAGAAATGAAGATGGATGAAATGATAAAAATGTCCCTCACGTGACTTACACGTAAGGGAAGTTAACGACAGGGATGAACTTAACGGAAGTCTGACCACAGAGATGAAAAAAGCTTATTTTTAACGGCAATAATGAAAAGTATGATTTCAAAAACGACATGGATGAAATTTACATTTAACCCGAAAAAATTTCTCAATTAAAACTCATATATAGCTTCTTGTTCAAATAAAACAAATATTAAAATAAACAAAGGAAAATTGTTTTTATCAATAATGTTTAATATGTTATCCTATTTGTTTTACTCTTTTCAACAACTTACATTCAAATATTACTACTACGTCACAAGGGTCAAACAGGTAGACCATAATACACAAGTCCTCCTAAATCTTATTATTCATAATTTTTAGATGATTATCAAGATAATACAACTTTTTTAGTCATATTTAAAACACTAATAAAATTAGACTGCATATGATCCGTTATGACCTGTACCAAATATCAATCATTTGACCTGGACATATTTTGACAGGTTACTTGCCCTCCAGTTTATGTTTATCAACTGAAATTCACATTCAGCTGTAGGGAGGACCGAAGATTAGTCAATAAATATGCATCTCATTTCTAGGCAGAAGAGACGAGACTTGTGGTATTTCTAGGCAAAAGACTTGTTCATGTTACATATCATGTGGTTTCGGGTTTTAGAAGAACTCATAAAACCCTTATTCAAGAGTAGTAAGATAAATTCATACTGAAACTAGGTGATCGATCACAAAAAAGTAACCACCTATAAAAACAAATGATGCAACTCCACTGCGAGCCATTCGCAACCAAATGCCACGAAAAAGTATATTTCTATCTCGAGGATGGATGCCTGTAAGTCTCTCAAACCTCCTTCCTGGCAAAGTCCACCTTAGGAACTTCCTCTCCATGGTAATGTACTGCATGCAAACGACGAGCATAATTATCACACCAAATACATATAGCAGGTGCATGCCACATGATCACACAAAAGCAACAACTTTGTTTAATAAGCCCATTAATGCGAAAAAAGGTAATGTATGCTTCATCTTAATGATAACAGGCCAAATAAAATAAAAGCTTGAAAAATAAAGGGAGATGGGTCATAAGGGTTGAGTGTGTTAATAATTTTCCAAGACAAAATGAATCAAGTATATAACCTTCTAAATTGATTACTTCCAATGTTTCGGATCATAATTGTAACAGTTTTTAGTATAGCTTTTAACGTTTTTAGTATTAATCAATTAACAAAAAAAATATATAATATAGCTTCTGAACCCCCGGACCTTGATGTTACTATATACAAATTGATACCCCTGTGCTACAAGCCCAATGGTAGAAAAGAAGGTTAATTACTTTTTTCTCTCTATATATAACTATCAGCCATTGTCACAACGCATGACACGAGGTTCTTCAATATTGTCTATCTTCAATTGAGAGCAAGGGACTCCATGTAATAAAAGCTTGTCAATAAAATTGATTCTGAACAAATTAATCACAGAACCTCTCTATGTTCATAACATTTTATGTATAGGATTATACCTTTGGCAACACAAGACATTGTGATCGACATTTGGCAGTGTCAAAAGAATGGGACGCTGCTGCAGCAACTGAGCCTGAAAATCCAGCTGCCAGACTAACAGCTAAAGGGTGTAATGGGCCAATATCGTCATCAGAGCTGAACAAACAAAAATTACAATCAAATCGAAGAAAAATTACACTTTGATACCAAGCTTGTTTACTTTAGTTCTATCAAACCAGTATAGAAGTAAGAAAATATGCAGGTACTTGCCAGTCAAAACTCAAAAAATGTTTGATCCAAAATGGGTAACTATTTGGTAGCCAGCCTGCCAACACTTTTTTCACTTTGTTTTCTGAATTTTCATTTTTCTATAATCCATGTGATATATATCATTAAAATACAATATGTGACAATAGATCTGATTTTCAAATAAAATCTATTAAGAATATTTTGTTGGAACTGAAAATTTAAAATGGGCAACTTTTGACCCATATTCAGTTTAGCTAATCCTTTTAACTACCAATTTGACCATTTAGAGGAAAAGCCTAGTCAGATCAGCCTATTACCCGTAAAAGGGTCTAACTAACCCACATCCAACCAGTCATTACGTTCAAGAGCAAGATTCCAATCTCCAAGTATTTATCACTGATAAACTAACTGAACTTATATTTGGTCCAGACTATATAGGACTTCTCCAAAAGTTGATCGCTACACAAGTTAAAGTGTTAAACCAATAAAAAAAAAACAAATTTATTAAGGGCCGGGGTATAGAGACCTTGGAATCGGGTCCATCCCAACAGCCTTCCAGTCCAGCATTGCACGATGCAGAAATTGCCAGCTTGAGAAGAATACACCACCAAAAATTGAATCACGAACTAACCCAGATCGCATGCCCCTCCACAAGGCACCCCATCCTTCTAAAGATATGACATCAATAGGCCTCCTAACCTGATACACGGGTGGAGCCCTCCCAGTCCCAGTCATCATCCATGGGTACTCTTTCAGAGAGCCAGTCAAGTTTGCTTGCTTAGTATTCAGGGCAGACAAGAGACCAACAGAATGATTCAGTGCCTTAACATCTGGAGAATACCCACGTAGTAGTTTTGCAACTGAAGATGATACAGAACTTTTTTGTAAACCCGTGGAAGAGTTCGATACACGAGAAGCACCCGTCACTTGTGCACGAACTGTGAAAAGCTCAAATGGAGAGCTCATAAGTGATTCCACAGCACCGGCTGCAAGTCCTGCCATAAGAGCCTCTGAGACATACACATAGTTGTCTTTACGACCATCTGCACAAAGTTGGGAGCCACAAAATTATAATATGTTATCCATTATGCACAAGATTTGATCATCCACTCATCTGTAAATTACAAGTATAAGATGCCATCCATAAACAAAAACAATAAGTTACTCTACTAACCAATAAGTATAATGCCAAAAGGATGAACAGTCCACCTTTATAGAAAGCTGTCAACAATTCATATGTGCCAAAGCGTGCTCCCACTCCCAAAACTCTCCCCAACGCCAACCACCCAAAACCATTGTACACCCCTGCAGTAAGTTTAAAGGCAGACTATGTTATGAGAAATCATTTAATCGGTCGGTTCTAAATATATATCTCAAAAAGAGATTCACATTCAAGTATTCGCGACTGCCATATGAAAAGCAGAAAAAGGTCATATACAAGAAATTGGAAATGTACAACTATTGACAATTCATCAATGCAAATAGAAAGTTTTGTGTTACTTGTAACCTAGTTTTTCAGTCAATAATGATAAATATAACAAATTCTTCAATAACCATGGCAAATTCTTTCCCTTGTAACGAGTTTTGTAAGGAAATGTTCTAGACTTGCTACTTTTATGATTCTTCATAAAGTTGCTTCATATCCCAGAGCATTAACACAACTTCCTCTATAGCTCTTCATAAAATATGCTATAACCCATTCCCTGCCATTGTGCTGTGCATATAGATTGTTCCCATGGCCCTTTGTCTACTTAAAAAGTTAAAATTTCAATACATAGCACTGTGTTACGTTGCTCATTTCATAATTTTGGTTATTACCTTTCCACAAAATAAAGGTCATGTATCCAAAACTTGGTTATAATGCTCATTAGTCATCAAGTTTTAAGGCACACAAAACATATAAGCAAATATGCACTGTACTTGATTATAACCATCCTTAAATAATTTTGGGCATACCTTTCCCACAACAAAAATCCATTACTAACAATTTCAAAGTTGACCTCTCAAATGCTAAATGATCGAACTCTTTATAGTTTACTTAGTCGAATCTTTAGAGCATGTAACATGCAGCATTAAAACAGAGGCCAGGGTTCAAATCCCAACCCCATGTACCTTTAACAATAGTACCTTCTCTCATGTTGACCATGAGAGCGGTCGGTGGAACTGATAATGGGTTGGTAATCCATACATTATAGAACTTCACTCCATGTACTACGCTCTGAAGCTAAAACTACTTGAACATGACAACTACTAACACATTTCATAATTGTATAACATATAAACATGATACAAAGACATATATAATCGATTAATCGGCAAGAAAACATACCAGAATTTCCTGATAGTTTGCGAACTCTATCGAACACCTGAGCTGCAGTCAACTGTTTATCTGGACCTGATCCAACCTGTAAAACAAAATAAATAAATAAAAAATTATACAAATGAACTAATAAACATGAAATAAGAAAAATGAGCAAATGGGTCAAGACAAAAAAATGAAAAAGGTGTAAACTTTAACATAAAAAAAGTAAAAAATTTTAAAAAAATATTGGAGTTTGGAAAGAAGACCTGAATAAGGGTTTTGATAGTATCAAAAGGGAAAGTGGAAAGAGTGCCTAAAGTTAAGGCTGATGCACCTGCAAATGCATGGATTGCAAATGTTTGATTCTTTAAAAAATCTTCCATCTTAAAACAAGAAATGAATAAAGAGAGAATAGGGGTTTTGATTTATGAAATGAAAATAGGGTTTTAGGTTTGGAGTTTGATTTGATTTCTGGGCCAAAAATGATTTGTTCTACTTTAGTTCCGGAGAGGCGGGGATTAGCCTCGCCCTATACTGAACTTGTCGTTTCCTCGTCTTCACTGTCACATCAATTTTTTCTCTATCCAAGACACACCCAAGAATTACCCCTCCCTATTATACCCTCTTCTTCATCTTATCCCTAATTAAAAATATTAAATACACACACATACCTGCTAATTATCTCGTCCAAACATATCTAAAATACGACGGGCTATGATGATGACCTTGCACGATGGGATTGTCCCTATCATGTCTTGCTCGTCCTTGAATGACGACCACCCAAGAAATGACGATAGGAAGGGCCCTTACATGTATCTTCTAACCTAAAAATAGTTACCTTTAACGATAATATAATGTCTTACCAATAGTTATATTAACAAAAACAATGACATTTTAATAACAAAAATATAATATATTACGATATGTAAGATAACAACATAACATATAATAATTGGTAAAACCGAAATTTTCAAGAGAAAAAGATCTATTAAAATTAGTCAAAACCCAAAGTTAAATATAGTTAATTGTGCAAAATAAATAACAAATAAAAAAGTAAACATTAATTAAAAACATAACTAAAAAGAGGCAAAAACCCAAAAAAAAATAAAACCTAGAAAAAACTAAAAATCAAAATTAAATATAGTTAATTGTAGAAAACAAAGAACATATGATATTAGACTAGGTTTTATATTAGAGGGTGTTAATTGTAAAACTATTCATTATATATACATCCTATGTAATCCTTTATTTTGATAGATACAATATACAACAACAATTACAAGTTTCATATGGTATCAGAGCCAATAAACCTTAGACAATAAACCCTAGCCGCCACCTCCACATAGGTCACGAGCCGTAAATTTAAAATCCGGCCAGATTTGCATTTTCCGACGCTACATTACGCTGCTACAGTAAAGTGTTACAGTATCGCCCTGCTACAGTACCCCCAAAAAAAAATCAACTTCTATTTCTGTGACAAACCCCTTTATTACTTACAATAATGCAAACTTATATGGCATCTAGACGGTACTTGATATACAAACTCTACAACAACTGATTGCTCAACTTGGTCTACGAATAGGACCAGTTTCTACCAAATCACTGGGTAACTATAACAACATTCGCAGTAGACAAAACAACAACATCAACCAAGGAGGAAATCGAAACCCAAGTCTGTCTACTTTTCAAAATAAAATTTATAGGACATGTAACCAGTGTGGAACTGGTCATATTCCATCATAATGCCCAAATCGTGACCCATCCACGTTCCGGACGAGACAACTGTTCACAAATTATGCCAACCACCACTTACAAGAATCTAGACACCATATCAAACAACCACGTTGCGTCAGTGCTATCACTTTTTGATATTGCCAAACCCTACTATGGTAGCGATAGTTTACATGTTGGTGACGCTAAGGGCTTACCCATCTTACATATTGGTTCCTCTCGTTTTTATTCACCCAACAAGAATTTTTCCTTAAACAATATTCTTCATATTCCCGAAATCAAACAAAATCTACTTTCTGTTCAAAAAAATTTCCGTTACAGCAAGGTCTATTTTAATTTTTACCCCACTTTTTTTACTGTTACATACACATTACCCTCCTCATGGGTCCAAGTGACGAAGGACTATATAAACTCAACTTCCCAACCAATCAACCAATTCCCAAAGTTGCTTTCTCGACCATTCGTGCCTCCACAACTACATGGCATCAACGCTTGGGACATCCACATTCCTAGTTGTTTCAAACTATGCTTTCTAAATATCCTTTACCTACCTCCAACAAAGATTTTGATTTTCATTGTACTTTATGCTCTGTTGGAAAATCTTTCAAACTCCATTTACCATCATCTAGCCATAAAAGTACCCATGTTTTAGATCTTCTCTTCTGTGATGTTTGCACCAGTAACCTCATTTGATGAATTGATGGTCATCTCTACTTTCTTTTATGTGTTGATCACTTTTCCAAATTTATGTGGTTGTTTCTTCTAAAACACAAATCTGATGTGTTTGAAGTATTTTAATGTTTTGTCACCATGGTTGAACGACAATTTTCTACTAAACTTAAAAAAGTTCAAACTGATTAAAGGGAGAATTCAGAAAACTCTCCCATTTTTTCGCATCTCTTGGCATCGTACATCATTTCTCTTGTCCTCACACCACTGAGCAAAATGGTGTTGTTGAAAGACATCACCGTCATGTGGTGGAAACCGGTCTTACATTAATGGCAGAATCCCATGTTCCATAACAATTCTGACAGTATGCCTTTGAAACTGCAGTTTATCTTATCAATCGCACGCTAACTCGTACCAACTCCACCATATCTCCATTTGAATACCTCTTCAAAAACAAACTTGATTTCTCATTTCTTCGTGTCTTTGAATGCCAATGTTATCCTCACCTTCGCCCTTACCATCCAAACAAAATGGATTTTCGTTCCACCCCTTGTGTTTTTCTCGGGTATAGTACTTTACATCATGGCTATGGTTGCCTCAATCCGTCATCCGACCGCATCTACAATCTACATTGCCCGTCACGTGCGGTTTAATGAACACCACTTTCCCTTCCTTTCACAAACAACTCCAGCTTCCACACCTATCTAACCTGAGCCATATTATTCATCCTATCCTAACCCTATATCATATCCTGACCATGTCACTACTCAAACACCAACCACTTCTGTCTTTACACCTCCAAACATAATCGACCTTACCTTAGCTTCTGGACCACAACAGCCTCCAGTTTCCAATACATAACCTTTTCCTGCCACAACTATCTCTCCTCCGCCCAACAATCTAGATCCAAACAACCCTACACCCGCTCCCACTCTTCACACTTACCAACACCATCATCAGCCCACTACTACTTCTGCTTTTGACAGTTACCAATAGTCCTCAGCTGCCACTGTTCCACCTCAGCAACCCACGACCATCACCTCTCCACCACAACAACCTGATACTAATATACCTTCATCACAACCTTTGCACACAGCTATTCCACCAACCTTTGCACACAGTTGTTCCACCAACCTTACACCAACCTCCAAACTTAAGACAAAACCCAAAACCTAACATGCTATACAATGCCAAATCTTTTACAACTCACGTTTCCAACCTTTATATCGAAACCAAACCTCCCACTTTTACTGCTGCTAACATGTGTACTTAATGACGCCAAGCTATGGCTGATGAATACTCGGCACTTATAAAGAACAAAACATGGTATTTAGTTCCTCGTCTTCCAAACACTAATGTGGTTGACTGTAAGTGGGTTTATAAGTTGATGAGAGATCAAACTGGGGTTGTTATTACAAAGTCCGCTTAGTTACCAAAGGGTTTTGACAATAACCCGACATTGATTATCAGGAGACTTTCAGCCCTGTTGTTAAAGCCACCACCATCCGTCTTGTCCTTTTGTTAGCTATTGCACAGAAATGGTCATTATGACAACTTGATGGACAACTTGATGTCCAACATGCGTTTTACATGGTGATCTGTAAGAAACAGTTTGTTTACAACAACCTCAAGGCTTTGTTGATGCACACAAACTGGATCATGTATGTCTCTTACACAAGTCCCTATATGGACTCAAACAGGCTCCCCCGCGCATAGTTCCAACGATTAGCAAGCACTCTCCAACAACTTGGATTTACATGTTCAAAAACAAATCCATCTTTCTTCATTTATTCTAAGGGGGCACATTGATGTACATGCTAGTCTACGTTGATGACATTTTGCAATTTAAGACTTGGGCAAACTCTCATATATTTTGGGTGTTGAGATTACTCCACATGGGGATGATATCATTCTATCATAACAAAAGTACATTCTTGAGCTTATTTTGAAAATGTTGTGCCCTCAGGATGAGCAAGTTTGAGCAAGTGAAAAATTATGACTTGTGAGGCGGGTAAATGCATGATAAAGAAGACCAATAGATTCCCGCTTAAGACATTTATTATCCAGACATGCTTATGATGTTGGATGTTGTTTAGATTTTCCTTATGCTTGTTATGTTGGCACTTATGTTGGTGCCGTTTATGAATTTCCTTATGTTATTTGTGATGATATGGATTCGTAACACCTTATTTTATTAAATGAACCATCCTTTACAAATTGGTTAAACTTTTAAATGTTTGCTTCTGTCGTTTGGCAAAAGTTTTTGGGAATCCATGTTTTTGAAAGTCGGATGTTACAATGTAATCCCTTATTTTGATATATACAATATATAACAACAATTACAAGTTCCATATATGAAAAGTGAACATACATTAGGTAAAAACATATGTGTGATAACAACATAACATATAATAATTGACAAAACCAAAATTCCGGGGGAAAAAAACATAAAAAGAAGCTAAAACCAAAATTAGATATAATTAATTGTATAAAACAAATAACAAAGGAAAAGTAACGTTAGCTGAAAACATGACATAAAAAAAAACTTAAAAAGAAGTTAAAACCCAAAGTTACATATAGGTAATTGGCAACAAACAAGTGAGAATTAAACACCAAAAGTAAAAGCATGACCCAAAAAGAAAAACTTAGGAAAAAAAAAAATCAAACAGGCAACCATGCAACAGCCTGCCAGGCTGGTTGATTCACTGTTCAATGAACAGTATTGCTTCTCATAATACACGAATTCATAAGCTATATTCGCAATTGTATACGGGGAATGTAAATTACTGTACTGTCACTACCCAAGTTGTTAACTATCACTCTCATAAACCGGAGACTTATTGTGTACATTTAATAAACTTCATTCTCACATATTGAAGACTCATTGTGTATATTTAATAAACTTTAGAGAGCAAGTAAGATTTTTTTTCTTCACTTCACTAAGACCGATGGGAATGGGGGCGTGCCCCTTCCCTTTTTGATGTGACCACGCCCCACAAAGCCCACACACCCCACCCCGCAGGGCGTGATATTGCAAAAAATGAGTTTGGTCCGTTCCACTTTTAACGCTCAGCCCCCTGACACATTTTGGGTCCCATCCACTTTTTGCCCTTCTTTTCCACCACTCAAATATCTTTTAGACTTTTTTATATATTTTATTATTATTAATATATTAAGTTTTTATTTAATTAAAGGATAAAATAAAACAAATGGTGGTGTCCTTAGGGGGCTTTCTTTGGGGCTTCCCCACTCCCACAAAAAAGAGGAAATGCCCCTTTGCCATGTCATCCGCCAAATGTCGCGAGATGCCCCATGGAGGGGCTTCCCCACTCCGGATAGTCTAAGTATTTTTTTTTTATATTGGAACAAACTTAAAAGTACGTCACTTACATTAGTATTTTTTAGGTTTCATTACCTACATTGAAATAAAACAAAATGCAAATAATCAATCTATAGCTTAAACCTTTGTTTTATAATTTTTATCACACAAGTTTATATAGCAATAACTTGAAATCATCATGAAATGATTTGAAAGCTCCTTTAAAAAAAAAATGATTTGAAAGCTGACACATTAAATGTATACTTTCAAAATGGGTGAAAAAACGACGTATGAGAGTGCAAAAATTTCGCAAATACATATACGACCTATATAAAAATGTGTACTTGAGGAAGCCCACACCCGTCGATATAAAAAATTTATATTAATAACATTCAGAGTGGCACAAACTATTGGAAATGCTCGAAAGCATTGATTGTATGCATTGGGTTTGGATGAATTGTCCAAATAAATGAAAAAGTCAATATACTTGAGCAGAGTTAATAAAAATATCCAACAATCATTAATTTGATTTTTGTCTCTACTCATTCTTTTGTTTTTGTTTCGATAATATATTTGTCATTAATTTGATTCGTTTTATCATGTATGATTCATTTTTTCCTTCTTTACATTTTTATTTTTTTGGTAATCATCGATGTCGTATTCGTTTTGTGAGCAGATTTATCCCAAAAACTGATTCGTTTTGCGAGTCCAGAGTCAGAGCAGCAATAACGGAAAAATATCTTTGCTAATCACCCAAATCCAACAACAAAATAAGAATCATATTAATTTATTTTTTGATATATCCCCAAACAAGTTCCAAGGAACCCAAGACAAACAAAATTCAAACTGATGAACAAGAGAGGCCGAGAGGGGGCACTCAATCCAACTCTCCCAAGAAACACTACACTTCCTAACCCGAGTAAATATCCAAAGATAGGAAGACAAAACAATAGAGTTAAAAATAGTAGTAGTCGACTCCTTAATGTCCTCATGAACCGACTTATTACGAGTTTTCTAAATATGTCACCACCAAATGATCAAAATAGCTTGAAATTTTTTGCGAACCGGAGCTTCAATAGTTTGTCTTTCACACCAGATTAACACGTCTTCATGCGATTGGTCAGGTATACCAACTTGAACCCATGACGAAAGCATTATTCTAAGTTTCTTGGCTACCTTGCAATTCCAGAAAATATTGGTAATCAAGAAAGCGTATTCCACTATGGGAATTTTTCCTTACAAATTCAGTCTTTTAACAAAGAGAGCCTAAAGTAGCAAATGGTCTAACTAACCTAGGTAGCTCAAATTTAACTTGATAGGAATCACATCCCATTGAGCATCAGAAGTTGGACAAAGATCAAAGATGTATGTTGTTCTCAATATTTGAGTTTGAACTAACGTTATAGTTTTAGGCTTTTAAGGGAGGACATATTGTAGATGCATAGTAGAGGTACCAAGGGAACACCATTCCTCAAGTTGGGTACCTCAAGGGAAGGGAGGGAAATGGTGACAACCATGCGTCTGTCACTCACTTACTTTCTCTCTATTTTTTTTAAAAGAAAAAAAAATTGAAAAAAAAGGTGTGAAATAAAGGAAGGAAAGGGCATTCCTTGCATGAGAGAGTGGAGGGGTAGGAGGAAAGATATTGTAAAAAATAGGTGAAAGGAGGGGAACACTCTCCACGCCCTAAATCTCGCCTCAAGCAAGGCAAATAGTATAAACTCTAAGCAAATGGCAAAGAATACAAATTGGTTAAGGAAAGAAGAAATTGAAGGGAAAGGGAAGAAATACAAAAAGAAACAAAAAGGATAGACAAAAGAATTCGCAAACAGTCTCAGCATATTTATTTGAACTTATCATAGACATGGCCTTAATGTGACTCTCCCACATCAATGTTATACTTCATCATTTGTCGTTCAAAACTTGTATACAATATAGGTTCATGATGATCCAAAAGTTTTCGTAATACAGTAAATTAAACGTCGCCTCAACCGGCTAGTCCAAAAGTTTCTGAATATTTTGTGCATATTTTAAAAGATTAAACAGAAATAGATGGCTAGTTAAGGATTAAAAAAAAAAAAAGAAGCTTAGAACATGTACTGAAAATTATAATAGCAACAAAAAAATGCGTTTGCCGGGAGTCGAACCCGGGTCTATTGCTTGGAAGGCAATTATCCTAACCGTTGGACTACAAACG